>JAAVTS010003495.1:0-18911 GCA_022845575.1 Baylisascaris ailuri | reverse complement strand
GGGGAGTAAGGAGGAAATCACTCTCATAATTTAAACTATTTATTTGATCGATGCTTTGTTCTGCTTCATAGGTTGATTGTGCCCAGCAAGCAATAGAAATATATTTATGCATAAACCCAAACTATAGTATCGTCATTGTGTCGTTTTGCAAGCTCTTCCTGAGTATAGAAATGTTCGAATATGAATACTTGGTATGTTATCCTCTTTTCCATCTTGTTTTACTCGACGTCTTTAACGTTCGCGGTAGTATTTCTTTACAGTCAGTCATATCTGAGCTTTCTTTCTTCTCTTCATCTTTCCTCTCTCATCGCCAATCACTTCGATGTTTGTCAACTTCTTGCTCTCAATGGGTTTCTAAAGGGTAGGGGGATATTTTTGGTTGTCATTCGTGGGTAGTGCGAAGGTGATCTCATTTGTAGATAATTGGGCATACTATCTATAAACTGACAAAGATTAAATACTTATGCTCAACGCTTACATAACAGCGAAGTAATATTGTGTCCTCATTTCGCTGTCCTCCTTATACCCATAACCGTGTTATCCTTTCCTGTCTCTGTATATGAGGTCATTGTGTTTTCTTCCACTACAGGTGAAGGGGTGCTCAATCTTTTTTTTTTGTCATTCCCCTTTTATTTTGCAGTTCTTTATTTCTCTATCCGTTTGCACTATTACTTTTCTATCTGGAAGTTTACTATTAAATCAGGCCACGTTTTATGCCTATTCGTATTTTCCGTCCTCTATCACCACCTCTCTTTGGGGGAGGGCGGTGTCAGGAGGGGTCGATTTTGCTCGGCTTTTCACGACTACCATTAAACTTTCATTATCGCTTATCAGTGGGTATTTTCGATTGTTCTCCTTTTTATCACTAAATCAGATTTTGTGCTGTGAGAATAAATGCGATCATGGAATCAACTAATTTTATATATAAAGAGATCATCGTATAAAAATATGTTCATTGTGGAAAATTGCCCCTCTCTGTAATAGTTGTGAATTATGACTATTTTAGTGGTGAATAATTTTTGACGCATTTCAAAGTGGTCGGTTCCATTCAAATTTGCTATTATTTCTATATTTTTCTTTATCACATCTAATTCGACCGCTATAATAAACTCATAAGTTAAACATTCAAATATCGCTCTCATCGAGCCAAGTTCCATTTGATGGCTTCTGGCCAGAATAAATGTTTACATGCAAAAAATTATAGATTTATTTCGATTGGTTTGTGTGCATGATTTTAATTCGATGCTAATTTAAAAAAAAAAAAAAAAAGTGTCGCATATTTGCATTCAGCACGTCTGATGCCACTCTCTTGTGCTATGGCAGCAATCTTAATTGCATTTCGAGCATCTAATACTTCGCTCATAAGAGTCATAGGACGCACTCGTTGAGTAGCATAAAATAAACCTATGGGGTTGTAAATTTTAATATCCTCTAAAGAAAGTTTATTATAGGCGGAGCTAATTGTGAAATAGGTTGATTATTGAGAATTGTACCATATATGTGTTTCACCACAGTAATTCAACTAGAGCATAATATATCCATAAACGGTAAAAGCGATCAGTAAGAAAGGATCGGTATGGTGGACTGCAACGTGGATGACCATAGGACTGACTCATTAGTGATTTCTTTTCAGTTCGATTAATGCATGACGTCATTTGGTTTTTTTCCGCACACGTAAATGTTACATAATTCTGTATACAATACGAATGCGAGTCCTATCTTCATTTTCCATTTCAACTGCTGTACCTTCCTCAAAGAGTTGCCGATTTTATTCTGTTGTTTTTTGCTGCTCCTCGCTGACCACATTTTATTATCATACGGAACTTTCGGGGAAGCCGGCAACGACCTGCCTTATCGTTTTTTTTTTGGATGTAACATCTTCGTGGATATGTTCATTGTCTTTGTTTTTTCCTCCTCAGCACCCAAAAAAATATTCTCACCAAGTACTGTCCAGTTATTATTTTCATCAGTATGGTTTCGTATTACCAACCGATAATTTTGCTAATTGCAACTGCCTAAGATTGAAATTCTATGAGAAATTATGGCAATTTTATAAACGAAAGTATTTCTAAATTTACCATCATCTCTCATCGAATCCTGAATTGTTGACGCTTAGATGAACGATAGTGTTGTGACTACATTCCCATATGGTTATTCCATTTTTTCTTAAAATGCAATGTGGGTTTTTTCTCATTCAGTCACCGTATTTTGAAGTGCAGTAGAGAGGATCGATTGCCCTACGATCGCTTTCAATCATCTTGCAAAAAGACGCTTAAATTTTGACAAATTTAAAAAATATGCACGTGTAATTTTTTTAATTTGTTGGACAACATTTCGTAGTTCATCATAATAAAGACGTACAATATGAATCTTTGATAAGTTTTGATGCATTCTTTTGCAAACTGCCGTATTTTCGGACTTTCAAACGAAGTAAAAAAAAACAAAAAAACAATCTTCTCGAGAAATTGCAATTAGTTATTGCAATCAAATATATAAAATAGGGTGGATAGCAGTGGTATAGAAAGGCATTTAAGCAACAACTTTTGCATTACAGCAAATTTTTTTCTGCAGCTATGATGATTCATCCCTTGTCCAAAACATTTGCACCTATTTTCATGACACTACATGTTTACTTTTAATGCCATTTAACCCTAATATTTGGTTCTATTTTTATCGATATTGTTTCTGTTGAGCTGATGGTTCAATTTTAAGAGGAGAGGGGAGGGGAAGGGGGGGGGGGGAACGGGTGAGATGGCGGAGATATAATAACCTGTTCTCTTACTTCACTGATTGTCGTGTGTCTTATAAAGATTTATTTGCCTCATATCAAAAATTATTCGCTGCGAGAATGCAATGTCTCTTCATACCCTTGTGGCATTTTTGTGCTATATGCTTGCATATATCCCAAAAACATAAATCAGTCGAGTAAAATGTTGCGTTCGATTTTAATTTGAAATATATCCATTCAGCTATCTTGCATTTTGCATTTCATTTTAAGTTAACAAGTGTTTATTGAACGCTTATGAAGACAATTTCCCATAGAAATATGTGAAAAACATATAACATATAGCATAGAATCTTAAAAATAAACGAATAATATGTCTTTTTTTTCAGGATGGCAATGAGAGTGATAACGAGTCATTTGGCAATGTGGAAACAATTCTGGAAGAATGTGGCAGCGTTGCAGAGGCAAAATATCTACTCCAGAGGTTGCTGGCATTCAGCTTGGAACAGGGCTTCATCGCCGCGAAAGCCAAAGCCGATCATAAGGTCTACTTCTTCGCACAACCATCCTCCTTTTTAGCTCCTTTTCAAAACGCTGGAGGCATAATGCTCTCTATTGTTACTGCTTTCTAATTTTCTTTGTTTCCCTAACATATCTAAACTGATTACGGCAACTATGAGCTAGACGCTAACGGCGATAAGAATTAACTGATCGTATATTTTTTTAATAGGTGAAAAGGGAAAGTAGAGGACGATACCCAAAATTTTTGGGTGAATGAAAGTTTCTTTCAGAACCTCAAAAGGATGAGTTTGAATTTTGATCTTCTCTTGCATCCGCTCCCCGAATCATCGTGGTTCAGGAACGGCATGCAAAGAAAGCTGAGGGCAGTTTATATCTTAAAAGCCTCTGTGAATTTGTGAAGGAACGGTACGTCTCTTCCTCTGACGTGCAAGAAGTGACCATATTTTTGCTCCAGGCTAGCGAAACAGCTAGCGATAAGCTCCATCATTATCCAGTCAGTCCGCTATATGTAGACGGAATAAGTTTTAATTCATAGGCATAAAGGGACGAATACATTACTGTTGCTGAGGGTGAGGTGCCTCAATTAAGACTTAATATAATCTGCAAAAATTCTAACTAAATTATTAGCACGATTTTTTGATTATTTAAAGGTCAGTTAAATGTAATATATCTGATGAAAATTCGATCTATTAAATTTGCGAGCATTTTTCCACTTTATTTGTTAATAAGAAGAAATATTAATCATAGGAATCGTCTAACGAAAGCATGTGATTACGATTATTGAATGTTGCATGATGTGTTTGAAATGCTTAATTATGAGCATTTGGCGTATTTATTGCTAACGCAGTGATCGTTGATCAATTGCATGCGCTAATAAGTGTTTTATTTCGATGTAATTTTCTTGTGTGAAGCTTCTTAAATTGTGCTTTGCAAAATTGAAGGGAAATCCTTTTGCATGCATTTTTATTTTCATTGCTCAATTGATTTGCCGAATATAGGGTTGCTTCGTTTTCTTTTTCGCCGATTTTTCACATTTAATCTCTTTATATGAGGTCCTCTTCATATTCTCCAATCTTCATTTATTTGGCATCCTAAATAGTAAATTTTATTGAGCGTTGCTTAAATCGTTCTAGAATTGGCGACTGATCGCCAAAGCTCATAGGCGAATTGGATTCAGCACATCATTTCATTGATTTGCCCTGTTTGAGGCATGAGTATATAGGCTGTATTTTGCTTGAAGGAAAACGAAGCCAGAATTGGCAAATCCAGTCGATTCACATTCCACCAATGGTGAACGTCGCTGTCACAATTGTTGGTCTGTTTATAATGTACTACATCACAGCTGTGGATATTGCAGTTAGTGCTGATGCCTTTGGATATTTTTACTGCTCAGTTAATGTGCCATACATCATTTGAAGTAGCATAAAGTTAGGCTTTATTCCATTCAATCGCCCTCATCATAAATGTTGAAGTAATACCGCTACCTATAAATTTAATGAATAAAAAGAAAGCCGTTTACCAAAAATTGCACGAAATTTTTCCGATGGTCGTTGATTTTTACGAACGTTTGCACTCTTTCGACTTTAATTTGCTGAATACTTAGAAAGTACATGTTTATCGCAAAGAGACATAGTTGACTATAGTGGGATTTGAATTATAAAATATGCAGCAGCGATTTTTTATTGAAAGTTCCATTAGTTCACAATGTCTTGTTGTTCCAAGAAGAATACTATGAACAATTATTAGGTTTTTTTGGAATTTGCGTGCTGTTTCGATAGTAAAATGAACGACCAGTCAGGTGATTTACAGGTGATAAGCCGAGGGATCCGTCAATACACGCAGGGGCAGATGTTAGCATAAGAATTATTTCTGTTATTATTTGAAGTGGTTGGGATTTCGGTTGACGATAAATAAGTGGCACTGTTTGTAAAGAATGCAAACTGCCCAAGTTGGTGGGTTTTCTATCTTGGAGCATTCGGGGAGTGTTGTGGGCTGTGCAGTGACCAGGCTTATCGAGTGTACCAAATTTGAGAGATGATCGCTAAAATATATGACTGAAATGTTTACCCTACGCCCATTTCTTTGCTACTGCCAGTGATTTGTTGGGCATAAAGTGTTTGGTAATACAATTGACTTGTCTAAAACGTGCTCGGTTTTTTTCTGATGTTAGTTCGCAAACGATCTCGAGCAGTTATTGGTTATGAATTTCCTTCCACTATAGAAAATTGTGGTCCTAAAAGAAACTAATTTCTCAAATTGAGAGAATGCCTTAAAATGCAGTTTTTATTTTGTTGGGAAATTTATAATTTTATCGGAACTCAAGTGTTTCTGTTATTTCTTATGAGCTTCAGAATTCTCAAACGCGTCTATCGAAGTTTTTTCCATTCTTTGATTTCCAGATCAGCAAACGTAGATGGGATGTCAAATCACTGGAAGGTTTTTATGCTGAAGTTATAAATAATTCTTAATCAAATGAATGTCATGGACGGTTTTTTTTCGAGTATTTGTCAGTTTCAAGAAAGCAACATCTGCTATGAATGAATCAAAAAGGAAAAGAAAAAATTAACAGATATTAGACATATTTTAGATGTTGTTTAGTCCACGTCTTCCAGGATTAACGTATCTTGTTTGAGGGCCTCACAATTCCAGTTTCTCAATTCGTCGCTTTGATTAACCCATTTTAACCTTGACTAACATATTACTTATTCTCTCAAAACATAAATGGCACAAACTTTTGAATTTCACTCGTATTATTTTCTCTTTTGATAGTTTATTTTCCCATTTTCCTTATTAATCATTAATGCTAAAACATCAGTGAATAGCAGTTGTTATTTTGTATGATCTTTTAAATGCTATATGCGTTTTGCTTTCTACAAGGTTTTATAACCCATAAAGGTTAACGGGATTTGCATGACGACAATAGTAGTGGTCATTTGGCATCCTCGCATTCAGTTATTTAAGTCTTCCTCAATTTTACTAACACAATCACCATAGCTTGAAAAGTTAGTACTTTATATAACAAACAGCCATTTAATGGGCCTATAATTTCTTGGCCGAGTTGTTGTTATGGCATCGATGATAAAATTTGCTTTTTGGTTCACTTATCCTTTGCCACTATGTCCGCTTTGCGCACCGATGATTAAGCTATTTTCGATGGACATCAATGCAGAAATTTCACATGCAGCACCATTTCGTTTCACCACAATGCTTCTTTTTTTTTTCCCCACTATAATTTGCATGCTCCTTTAATGCGCCGTTAAAAAAGTACAGAATGCTCGATGCAGATACAGCTTGCTGGTTGATGAGGTAAGGGGTCAACTCCATAGAGCATCACTTTTTAATAAGACTTTCATGTTGGAACGTTGCGGACCGAATTCAAAAGCTGAAAACTGTTATGCCACCTTAGTATGCTGATTTCAAATATGGGGGTCAAATAAGGCGAAATACTCGGTGCATAATGAGTAACAATGTAAGATAGAAGCGTTTTAAAGAGCGCAAATCAAACAAAGAGTTCATTTTTTGTTGTTGCATTCACTGATTTCATTCCCCCATCAAACACTATTGCTTTAATTGGAATTTAATCTGATTCTTTCACAAAATGAAGTAGCGTTTTTAAGGCGACTGATTAAATTTTCCAAGCTTATCTTATATTTTCATCTGCCTTATGTTTTTTTTTCGGTCTTTAGAATTTTCGCTCTTTTTCTATTCCTTAATCTGAAAAGTGAAAGGGTCCACTATTTTTTTTAAGTTTATGAAACGTCGCTGCATTGCCTAGATTTTTTTCTTTTCAAATTTTTTCATAAAATTCAACCACTTATTTCGGTCTGCCGAATGCTTCATTAATTGTTTTTGCATTCTGTACACGCGCCCAGTAGTTTCAGTTCGAGATCTACTGAACTTTTAGGTGCAAAATTTTGTATATATAATGTGTTATAGGATGATCTCATGTCATAAATCAGACCATTTCATCACTTCTAAAGAAAAGCTCTAGACGTTTTATCTCGAGCAAAAATTTGCATACATTTCATGCGAATTGATTTTTCATTCGCATCATTTCGGCTACAAAAAGACGAATCCTTTCTGGAAGGTTAATGCGCATGTCTGGATTACTTAAGACATGAAGGCATCATTAATTTACATGTTTCACTTTTTTATTAATGAACTCTGAAATTCGCTAATCAGGTGAACGTGATTGAATAAAGAATATCCTGCAAGTCCTTTAAGCATATTTCACCATTTATTGCACTTCATTGTTGTAATTGATAGAAGTCGATTTTTGCATAAATTAACTTTCAGGAATCAGAAGCTCGAATTCAGCAACTTGAACAAGAAGCGAAAATCAACGAGTCATTGCTTAGTCAAGTTATCGAAGATAAAGATATCGTTGGCGATGTTACACAGGTAAGAATTTATTGCATAGCTTGCAAAATTTCTTAAACAATATTGTCGTATAGATGATTGATTTTAGCAATCAAATTTCAAACGAGTGAAAAAAAAACGAGTGATCACTTAATCGAGTGTGGGAATTTTTTTCATAAATGAACTTAACATTTTGCACTTCATCATATATTGGCTTTTCATTTAGAAGTGCGATCTTAAAAATAAAAAAAAAAGGCAAGCTGCGTGACTATTCTATTGGCATTTGAACATTGCTATTATTTCATTCTCTAGCAATTGCATTCTTCGCTTGAATTATTTTCCACGTTTTGTTGATGAGTGCATTTAGTAATGGCATTTTCAAACTTCATGCTTCATACATTCATAGAGAAAAATTGCATGGACGCTGAAATTGCTTAGTTGAGTTCAACTATTGCGATCCCTCACAATTGCGAAAGGATATATGGATTGCAAGGGTCTCATTTTATAGCGATGCGAAGTTCCTACATGTATATTTTTCTTTTCTTTTTTCGTTGATTTTGAAACCATCGAATAGGACCTATTCACTGAAAGAAAAGGGAGCGGAAGGGTGGACCATGTGCAATATAATAATTCATTCGGCTCATGAGGATGGATTTTTTGCTGCAAAATTGTGTTATGGCCATGCCTAAGTGTTTTTCGGTGCCCTTCTCCTTTGTCGATCAATTTTAGTCAGCTAGTTTAATCAACAAAATTCCGCGAATGTCGTTTCAACATTCGTTTCTTTTCACGCATGACCATTTACCAGCTATACTTTACCAGTTACGAGTTCAAAATGGTGTGACATTTCGAACTAGTTTCGTTTTTATTGATCACGGAAAATCGTTTTCGTTACGATAAAAACTTAGATTTTCCCAGTAATTTTTGTCACTTTATTATTTCGTGTGATTAATCAGGTATGAAAAAATGAATATTTCACATGCAATATTTAGACCATCAGTAAATCTATTTTTCTATGCATGAAGCACATTAGTATTTATAAATCTGCAAATTGCTTATGCCCAATTTGCATATCCACTTTACATAAAAGAGGGATCACGACGAACTCGTTTTCATGCGCTCATATTTGTCTATTTGTTCATCTTCTTCCGTCTACTATCATAAAAATTGTATGCATATCAAAAAAACGGAAAAATATCACTCGCTAATAAATGAAAAACGATATTCTTCATTGCTCATTCTAAAGCAACAATCGTGAGTTGATTCAATAAATTGCTCACATCACTAATGAGAGCTTCTATCAGAGAACGATGTGAGATAAGCTGAATGATACCCTCTAGTGCTTGAATATTTTCACTGCCACTAGGGATCGTTCGATTAATGTCAGAGATTCTAATTTTTTGATAACATTACTTATAGCATATTTATATCTGAAAATCCATTACGAGCGAGATTCGACGGCAATAGGGAGATTCCCCATCGAGAGATCTAAGAGGTCACTCGAGAAATAATGTAGCAGGTGCGGATAGATAGGTCCACATTAGGGAGATTCGGTCTGATTTCGACTATTCCTTGCGCGAAGAAGCTTCTAAGCGAAGGCGAAATTGCAGCGTCGGTCGTGCTGTGTTGGGTACACATCGCAGGGAACTGCGTCCCTTCCCCTTTCCCACATCCCGTGGGGTATGGCAATTGTTCCGTAGGTTAGTGGAAGTCTTTCAAGGGCGCTCATATGAGCACCTATACAAGTTTCGGTCTGTATCGCCTGGTTTTTCCACATGACGCGCACTTGTTCTCGCTAGGTCCTTCGTGATTCGAACTGGCGAATTTTTCTTCTGGGTCAGATGTCCTCCGTGTTTCGAAGCAACAAACCCATCTACTCGGATGCTTATCATGTAGCTTAAAGGAACAAGTTTGTTACCATTGGTGTTCTTCTGTGGTTCGGAAAGCAACTCATATCCTCGGATCGGTCGATGCCATGGTTTCAAGGAGTGGACTTTTTTCTGCAGTCGCCCTTCCCCCTCCACTCCCCGTGGCTTGAAAGGGCGCATCTGTCTCCACACTTGCTTTCAATGGCTGGGAAGGATGAACTTTTCCTTGCATGTGCCTCCCGTAGTTCGGAGATGCGAAGCTATCTTCGTGAATACTCCACGTCTTTCGAATAGATCTAACGGTCTCACCTGTGGGGAGTTACTGAGGGGAGGTTGACGTTATGGATCCCTGTGATTAGCCTCTCCTATCATAGGTTTGTGGAATTGCTATCACGAAATAGGGTGATTTCGTTTGCATTGAAATTGAGCATTTATTGAAAACGATTGCGTTTAGATGCGGGAAAGAAAAGACAGAAAATCACTGGGGATGCATGCAGATGAGACTGGCACGATATGCGCTTTTTGTATTTTGCTGATCACGCCAACCAGATTGTTTTAATTCGGCTGTTGTAAAATCCCAGATTTTTCGACACAATTCGTGTATTAAGGACAAACACCTCAGTGAACGAATCTTCGTTTCTGCAATATTTTGGCGTACTTCTTAGACAAAAACGGCATAGAATATGCTACTCTCTTGCACGTCATTCCTCATAGTTGTGGTATACTAAGCTGTTGAGTAAAGGATCATTCCTATACTCACTTGTTGGTCCCTTACACATTCATCCTCATCGCAGAAAAGGATTCCTTAATAAATAAGAGAGTCAGCTGGCTTGGGATGTGATATAGAAGACCAGATTATGGTTTACATTTGGTTACCACATTCGTAGCTCAAGATTTTATTGTTTCCTGCTTAATACTATTAGACAGGCGTTCAGAAACGCATATGCATACATTCGAACAGATGCGAAGTCACCCAAATGCACTTTGCTAACAATAAAGTGCAGGAACCAACCGGTGCAATAAATGTATTCATCAAGTGAAGGCAATGACTTGATGAAGGACGGAACGAAACTAATTAGACAAATTGGGCAAACCTAGCAAGCACTTCGATAGGGGATATCGAATCAGTCATGAGAGGATTTTGTTGGCGATATTATATTCGTTTTCATCTTTTTTTTTTTTATTATTACGTAGTATCATTCTAAATGACGTCATTCTATGAGATATAAGGGCATTTCTTGTGTGCTTAGTTGTGAGAGTTTAATATAGAGGAGGGACACTGATTTCCTCATTGAGTACGGTTTCTTAGTAAAATATAAAGGTTAACGTAAAAAGAAGAACACACATTTGACGATCGTTATTTGTGAATGAATGCTGATTGGATCTTTTCCTTCGCCTGATGAATCAGATGGCAAGGGATCATATTTGAATGCACACGTAAACATTGAAATTCTCGCTTCTCTATAAGCGCAATTTTAGTGAATTGTTTGGAAAAGTCATTTCTTGAACTGTTTAATGTGTTGTGCCTATTTCGAAACCAAGTGACGAGATCTTTCCCCACCAAATTGGGAAGTTCTACCCATAGGTTTCAAGTTTATTTTTTCTAACTTCACGAAGCAAGTTACAATTAGATGCTGAAGACGCGCAAGAGATTTCACGAAATTTTGCGAATATTAAGTTGCCCAAAGTATAAATCCTCAGCTCATTGATCATTTTTCTCATCCAATTTAGAAATCGGTCAACTTTTTCAGGAATTCAAAAGAGGTGGATATGTATGCACTTTTGTAAATTTGTATTTTCAAAGGGCATTATTGCCACTTCATATCCGCATCTATGTGTGTGAATATGTGCATGTCTGCTTCGTAGTTTTAATTCAAAAGTCTTTGAAGCTAAAATTATGGAATTTGTGGGTCTGACCAACAACATTATTATATCGTATCGTGTCGGCTCTTATCAGCATAGAATTGGGACTTCACACTGGTTGAGCTCTTATCAGCATCGAATTGGGACTTCACACTGGTTGATCCCCGCAAAAAAACACTCTCTTATAGGCTGCTTTTGTGCATCAGATGGCAAGCTGGCAACATGTCAAGGCGTTATTTCACATAGTAATTATTATTTTAGTGGGTTTGTGAAATAGGTATTCTTGGTGAAAAGGATACAAAAATGTAGATCTTGCTAGCTTTTTTATACTTCTCCTCATGTACCCAAATAAGGTGGATTTACATTTTTTTTTTAAATTCTCAGAGTTCCAAGAGTAATTTTTCTATGAGCATTCTTTTCAAACATTCTCTCTCGGTAGATGTTTTGTAATCGAAATATATTTGGTAGCATAGTTAGCGTTTATTCTATTGTTCAATTATAAAAATTGTTCAATCTTGCCTTCTCAACTTTCTTCTTCCAGATGAAAATACGATCCTGAGGAATTCTCATATGAATAAACTGTTTTTAAAAAAAAGCGCATTTTGCTAGCGAGAATCGCTGTAAAATGCACTTCAAATAGCTTCAAAATGATTCTTTTTTTAAGGAAAAATAGCTAATTGTTTTTTATTCGGCTCGCGTCTGTGCAATGTGTATTATTAACAGCCTATGACATGCGTGATGAACAAGAGAGTAGATGGAAATTCGATATCTCGTTCCTTGAAACGAAGTATATGATATTGCAGCTTTGTGTTCTTTGTAGTTTTTATTGGTTTTTAATAACTGATGAAGTAAGAGGGATCGGAAGGATATGAAAGATGGAAAATTATAAAAATTTTGAAACACAAAATATCATTCCTCTTCAACATTTTATTCTCTTGCTCTGTCACAGATAAAAATTTAAGGGGTATCATCACTTAAATTTTTCAATTCACCTATGCAGCTGACTTCATTTATCCTGCTTCCCATCCTAATGCAAAAATTGAATGGAGTACTATGCTTATATGAGGGAATTTACTGCATCTGTTCCGTTTTTTGAATCGTTTGCAGTTGCAACGATGTGATAGTAAATAGCGCAATCGTTATGGCATCGGCTTATTGGGTAGATGATTGTGGTTCGTTGCATGGCTGAGTTGCACTTCTCAGTTACAAACTTTGAGGTGTGAGTGTATAAAATTCTCAAATCCCATGACTTTTTTTTGCTTAATCGCTTTCATTTATAACTGAATTTTCTTGCTGTTTAAACGTTTAATTTATGCATTGTTTTGATTAAGGTTTTCTCCCACTTTTTACCAATAAGAAGGATCATTTTTTCCCTCTTTTGCCTTTTACATATGGACATTTACGGCGTGCAGCTAGCCGTTCTGCGACCATACATGAGTTTATCTTACCTCTACTCACATCAATTCTTGAAGTACATAGGTGTTGGTTTCTGAAGAGAGGATTAGAGCACATATAGTCACATCCCATTTTAATAATATATGTACTTTTGGAGTTCTCAGCCAAAACCTCATTCAACATCCTTCGAACGTTTTGATATTCCAACTAGATTTTGCTCCGCTAATAATCACTTGTTACAAAATTCGATCCCTCTCACCAATAAATGAACTTATGTTCATATAAGAAAAGCACGAGCAGGTTGATGAAATCTGAAATTTACACCATAGCCCTTTAAAGCAAATTTCATGTTGAACTATCGAATTTTTAATGGGTTAAGTGATTCAAATATGTCTCAAAATGTGAATATTTTTTATGAGCGTTCGATTCGTATTCTACAATTGGTTTGCTTGAAATGTGCATTAACCAATATTTTGCAAATAATCCATGCGAGCGGCACTTGGAAGCTGAATGGATTATTGCGCTTGTTGCACTTTTTTATGCTTGCACATCATGTAATGCTTTTGTTGATGAGCTTTCCTCATTTGTTTGACTTAATGGGAAATTGTTTGCATTCATTACATCATTGTTTAATGTTTGATCGCCTATAGAAGTGTGAAAATATGTGAAAGAGTTAATCTTTTTTATTCTCACATCATTGGAATATTTTTTCGCATTTAGAAATAAATTTGCGGCTAGCCAAAAAGTCACTCAAATTTAGCCGAATTTTCATCGTAATATATAAATTTCCGTTGCAATTATCGGACTTTATAGAACTACGATTGTGGAAAATTCAAAAATTTAGTTCTATTGAAGATGTCAAATTTAAGCATCGTAGACAAAGAATAAGGCCCATTATGAAAGACGTTTTTGAGTTCTTCAATATATGTGTATTGGCAGAATGCGCATGCTGTGACTAAATCAACACTTTGCTGTTTTCGCTTTTCAAGCCGAACCGTTTACTTGCTTAATCAACATTAAATTGTTTCCTACTCATTATTTCTTTCTTTAAATCTCCATATTCTGAAGTGGGAAAACAAAAGTGCATTTGTACCAAAAAAAATGAAAGCAAATAAAAAGCAAATAGGAAAAAACGATTCAAAGGGAAAAGCGAAATACCGGTAATTCGGCAGTCGCGATGAATCACTCCCAAAATTTTCTAGTGAGGAGTCGAGTTTCGATATTCTGTTATTTACAGTGATTCCCGATTAAACGTTAACTTGCCAATATAGCTTGATTGCTAATAGCTACGGTGAAAATCACTGAAATCAATAAAATTGAAATATTTTGAGGTCATTTAATGTGACGNAAATCACTGAAATCAATAAAATTGAAGTATTTTGAGGTCATTTAATGTGACAAATAAAATGAGCTGACCACATAATTCATACAAACACATCTCGATTAGTGTCTTTTTGTGTGATTCCGCAGATTTGCATCGGCAGAACGTATTATGGCAAAGTTGCGTCTGCTAACGTGCATTTCCATGCAGGTTTGTTTCACTATACGATAGTTATGAGGCTGCAACCACTGAAGTATAGCTGTTATGTTTGACGGGTGTAATGAACTCCATACGACTGATTACCTGCGCTGCCTTGCAATGGCAGTTATTTTAAAATGCCAGAAAATTTGCATACATTCTCGATCAACCGGATTTTCATCCAACGTCGGTCTTTTTACAGTAGGTGAATTTTTTTTATGAGATGAGATTTCTGTAAGCGATTCAATGAATTAAAGTACGAAAACACTGTAGCGTATGTTTCATTAGTAAGATGCTCAGAATACTCGAACGCATGCTATGCCATCTGGTGTGATACGTTTATGCGCCTATTTCGAAAAACGCTTATGACTGATGGAATCGACGAATTGAAGAATTCATGAGTAACAAAATTCAAGTTTCATGTGATGGCATAGATGAGTTGTAGTTTTCTCTTGTTTAGGTTCTTGAGGCAGCACAAAAGAATCGCAATAAAATTAATTCGCTCGACGTAGCGGAAAATGATGCCACCAACGAAGGAGATGCATCTGAAATGGAAACCGAATCGACGAAAAATTCGACAGCTTTAGCCGATAAATCTTCAACTCGTTAGCATTTCATTGATTAATGAATGGGTAATTTTTTTTATTAAAGAGGGAGAAGGGAATTATTGCTTCATTTCACATATAGCTATCTTTTGATTCGTTTTAATTTTATTCTGAATGCTGCAGTGAAAAAAAGGGGGAAAGAAGAAAGAAAGCGATACTCAATAAAGCGTTTATCTTTTACATATTGTTTTCATACTTCCATCATTTAGTTTGGAATATAAATTTAGTCATAATAGAATACGACAACCGACTGGCCAATTGGGTTAGTCAATAAATAAATAGAAAACGAATCGACGATGGAGATTTTTCAAACTATAAGTTCATCTTTTGAGGCCGTAATGAAATTGAGATACTAGAAAGGTTGTGCCAATCATTGAATCCTGAAATTATCCTGAATGTTGATCGCATATCAAATGTATTTTAATCTTGGCGACAAAACTAAATCAAATTTTCGTTAACAACATTGCCGCTCGATAAGTGAAATAAATCACTAATAAACGTATTATTTCAAATACTCGTAATTAATGGTGCAAGAAAGCGGCTTCAAGTGTAGAAATTTTTTCTATTACAAAGAAGGAAAAATATTGAAATGGGAGAAAGATATGCATTAGGTAAATGGGAGACTTAAAAATAATCAATTTAAAAAATTTCCTTCGATGAATTGTCTCAGACATTGTTTCAACGAATATAGCAGTGAATTTGTTGGAGGGAGGGGGGAGGGGAACGTTTCGGCACTTTCATCTAATCAAAATTTACGAGTTTGATGATGTGTATTCGTTATGGGGATGTTGAAACGCATCAGCGTTGTTTGCAGTGGGATAATATAATAATACAATTCCGCTCATTTGCATATATTGGCATATGAGGTTGCAGGATAGCAGTCCATAATGTGTGGCAATTTTAATATATGCAAATTTAGAGGGAGATTAGAATATAATTAATTCAGCGTCTCTTAAATTTATCGAACGAGCTGGGGATTATATGCATCCGTCTGCTTGTCTATTATGCTAAAGTTGTAAAAAATGAGAGTCTCATTATAGATTATCATTGTTGTGAACGGCTATTATACAGGTAGTATACTGTTACAATTCCTTTTTTCTTACGATTAGATTTATTTGTTGAATGAAACGAGTGAATGCAATGTGTTCCATAGGTGAAATACTATTCGTGAACCGAAGAGGGAAAGGTGAAAAGGAAGAGATTATGAGAGGATATATGAGAACATAATGAATTTACCATTATGAGTGCATGTTTTCAGCATCGTTTAATTTGGGTGAAAAAGCTCGTCGTCGCACGGCAACCACCGATGAACTCCTCTATCCTATAAAAGCGAGCAGGTTGTTGTTCCGAAAAGATTTTTTTCCTTATTTTTCCCAAAGTATTCAATTCAATCGATGCAAATTCTCTCTTTATACCATTTGTGAAATGACGTCATTCTTGCACTAAAGTTTGTTCACAAATCGATTCAAAGTATAATTGAGCAAAGAGAGAGAGGAATGCATAAATGGGACCTTGAAACGGTGCTTAAAGCTCAATGATGTTGATTGAGCAAAACATAGTATTTCGTTCAGTGCACCACAAGTTTCCTTCAGAGATGAGCATCCGCGAGGAAAGAACTAAGGGCTGTTAACCGAAGATTTTAGAAGTCCATGTGGGCCCCATTGCCCTGAGGAAGAATGAGAGGGTATTACCGTTATTTTTGTATCCCAACGAGACGTTATACCCCGTACCACTTTGATGATTTCTTTTGTTCAAATTTTACGTTATTCTGCTCAAAGCTCGCGACTTAGTTAGTCCTCAATAATATCGCAATTGGGATATGGTGAAATCGAGAGAAAACAAACAGCACACTGAAATTGAAAAAAAAAATTCATTCGAAGTTTAAACGATACTAAAATTTTTATAAAAATTTGAAAGATACGATGTATTTTTGTCAAATTTCATTGAAATGAATGAGCGGTAAACAGTGCAATTATCAGATTTGTTTTCAAGTGAAACACTCAATTTGTGCTGAGCTGCTAAAAAGATGAAACGATGCGGCGAATTTTTAATGGAATTTTTAAAAATTTCAAAGAATGCGATAAATATTGATAATACTGGGAAATTGCATAAGTAGAATGATTCAGGTGGTTGATGTCGTTCGCTCTCGAAAAGGGCAATTTAAAAAACTATTTCAATGCTCGTCGTATTTAAATTCTCCCAAACATTTGGCATTTATTCTTGTTGCGTAGCATTGGCGCGTTATAAGATTAGTTCTGGAAATTTACATTCAACCTTTATTATCATTATCTTTGCTAAATTTAAGTTGGCCACTCGATGCATTTACAGCATATTAAATGCATCGAGTGGCCGACTTAAATTTATTTAAATGTTCAAACGTTATTCAAATGTTTGAACAACTCATCCCTTTTTCAAATAAATTGAGGGCAATCAACACGTTTCAATCTAGCGAAGGCAGTTTAATCATGATATGAATCAATGTCAGCGATAAGCCTTTTTAAAGTTTTTTCCTAGATATTGTGGCTCAACGGCAGGTTGATGAGCTTGCTGAATTCTTCACAGATTATCACGGAATGTTTTACGTTATTTCTGTCATCGGCTTTGTAAAGCCAAATTTGATGACATTATTGTGAACGGCAATCTGTTTTCGGGTGATCTCTTGCCTTACAAGCAGAAGGAAAATTTTGTCCTTTTTATTTTGCACGGGAATATTTGGATTAATCATCTAACGCCGAGCTGAATTCGAACATCTGTGGAATTCTGTGAAGTCTATCTTTCGTATATTCTGGGAGATGGAAATTTTCAGATCACTCGAAGAAATCCGCGAAGCGGATGCAAGTCTAGAAGGTGAGCGAACACGTTCGAATTCACCAGTGAGTGCCGAAGCAGATACCGAATGTGATAGCCGACCTGATTCCACATGTCCGCCTTCCACTTCACATGGACACAGAAAGTGAGTGCCTTCCACTTTGTTTATATGATTTATCTCTCATCTTTCTATGATTTGGGTTTGGACTTGATGCGATTTTTGGGTTGGTTATTGAGATCCCTTTGATTACTTCGCTCTTTTAAAAATACTTTTGATCTTTTTTTCCCATTTTGTAGAGGAGTTCTGTTTCATCAACAAATGCAACGTCCTCGGTTTGATATATTGTTTTGTGGTATACGATCGAAATGTCTGTATTTTCCGCCATGTCCCAAAAGCCCACTTTGCAATATCATAATGCATCTGCTTCTTTAAACCGGCACGACTACAACACAGTATTGAATACAACTAATAATGCAGTATTTTTTTTAAAACTCCCATTTAAAATGATATACACGCTTTAAACGTCGCTTTCAAATTCTGCCTTCCCCACTTTTATTTGCTATTTTTTAATGTTAAAGTATCAAAGTATTTTTCTAGCCAATTAAAGTAAATGGAAATATGTGGAAAATTAAGGTATGGAAATTAAAATTTATAGAAAGGAAATTAAATTTGCAGCATCAGTGGAAAAATTAGTTTTGTATTGAGGAAAAATCTTACTAAAGTGAATAAAAATAAATTTAAGAAAATTGAAGTAAATTTCGCAGTAGCAAACATTTTCTAAGTGTAAAAGCATTCTGAATTCAAATTACTAGCTAAGATTGCAGGTGTAGTAACTGAAGAAAATCAGTAGCTGTGTATGCTTATTTAGAAGAAAATCACCCTTCTAATCCATCATTTACAACAACCGAGGGGTTAGTAATCAAATGCGGTGATTAGGTTGACATAACAAACCATATTGTGATGTTGAATAATTCACAGCAATAGCCATGGAATACTAAGTATGGAAAGCTGATTGTGTGAAAGTAAGTGTAATGGAGACGGTCCGATTAAAGAGAGGCTACTGGGGTGAAAGGACAGTTGGACTTCTTTTACAGTGACTTTAATGGTTGTCTTTTCTTGAAAGGTTCATACGAAATTTTTGAAGCATTATTTAACAAGAGGGAATCTGAATCGTTAGATTGTTCATCAACTACCCCGCGATGGTTTTTGAGGATTATTTTTGGTGCACTCGTGAACTACTTTTGACTTT
>JAAVTS010003494.1:0-18921 GCA_022845575.1 Baylisascaris ailuri | reverse complement strand
CATAAAATTGACAACGTTTGTCGTTTCAGTTGGGCAGATTTGTTAGTGTTGTTTCACGAGCTCCGAGTATTCAGGATATGACGGCTTATGAGGTATCCGAATTTGCAATGCACACTTATTTTGCATTGGAACTGCGAACGAATTAACATAACTTTTTCCAGGTTTCCTGCTTCTTATGCGCTTTCATAATTTGCTTTGCAAACGAGCATTTGCGATGCCCTGTCTGTGTGCATATGTTCGCATGCGTGTGTATCTGTCTGCCAAATAGTTTCAGTTCGGTGACCACTGAATCTAAAGCAACGAAATTTGCTAGTTGCGATGATTACTTTCTGATAACCTCCTAAACCATATCTGGAATTAACATAACTTTTTCCAGGTTTCCTGCTTCTTATGCGCTTTCATAATTTGCTTTGCAAACGAGCATTTGCGATGCCCTGTCTGTGTGCATATGTTCGCATGCGTGTGTATCTGTCTGCCAAATAGTTTCAGTTCGGTGACCACTGAATCTAAAGCAACGAAATTTGCTAGTTGCGATGATTACTTTCTGATAACCTCCTAAACCATATCTGACATTCATCCACCAGCCTCGAAGAGACTTATAGATGTTTTAAGAGAAAAATAACTCTTTTTTGGAAGGTTGGATTATTTAAAAACATGAAGATTTTATTTTACATGTTTTGCCTTTTTGTTGGCAATTCCCGGAAGTGTTTGGTGAGGTAAGAGGGAATGGGAGAGCGCATATGTAGCGATTTCTCTAATAGGTGCCTTATTTGCTAATTCCTTTGGTTAGGAGTTTTTGGACATTGTGGGCAAGGCAAGCTGTGCGTGCTGAATGTGATTGGCTTAGTTGCTTTATTGCCGAAATAAAACGTGAGCCCTGTGGACCACCAAAGTTGTGGGATTAATGGACTGAGCAACCCCACACTCCTGCAACACCCTCTAGCTTTTGCTTTTTCATATCGTGAAGCATCAAAAACTTGAACTTTAACCGTTTGCATAACTATGCGGGTTATTAAAGAATTTTGCTGTCTGATGAAGTTAAGTAAGACGGCGTCAAGGGAGACGGTCTAAACAGTAGTTTGTGATTGTGAAGTGTTTCGAAAATTTAGTGAGAATCATTCTTTCCTTATTGTATTGTGTTAATCGATGCATTTTCTCTCATCCATATTCATTCATTTTCCAAACATAGTCTTGCTAGTTGATCTGAAAGGTCAATAAAACGAACTCCTTTCCAAAAAAGCTTTTTTAGTTCTGATAAGCATTTCCATGTCACATTGGTCTCCTTATATTTTCGGTTGTCATTCGCAGTTATCATGTCGACACTTGACACTACTGGCACTTATCATGTCGCAAGCCTATTTGGAGGATTTTTTGCCACCTTGTTTGTTGAATCATCCTTATATAAGCCACTGAAATAGCAAAACTTTGGAACAACAAAACGCCGCTAGAGGGGGCAAACCGCATGAATACTAAGGCATGTAGCCAAGGCAATCAAAAAGAGGGTATCTCGCGAAAGGTGGTGCCCAGGAGATCGTGTCGCTTGCTTCATGCTTATTGTCGGATCCATTCTCAAGCTGCTTTATACTTAGCACCTTGAGAATGGATCGTGGATCAGATTGAATTTTCGGTTGTTTTCTTAAAATTTCATTATGGACGCGAAGTGCTCGTCGTTGTGACGTGGAAACGAAGCGCTTCAAGAAATCGATATTTTCAAAAAAGTTACGGAAGGAGGGTGCATCGAACAGAACTGTGAACCGGATATCGAATCCTATGGATGATGGCTCATTCGATGTGAGTGGTAACTAATTTCCTTGAACTTTTTTTTGGATTGATTTCTTTCGAACTTCAATTTTCATCTCTCGAGATTGAGAACTCGAAATTTAGATTGATAGAATTCATAGAACTGGATGAAACCGATAATAGCAGTCAGACTTGCAACTTTGAACTTTGAATAGAAAGAAATTGACATGACAGAATCAAGCAAGAAATAGCAAAAGAAATTTCTTGGAATCTAGAACATATATGTTTGAAACATATTTAGTTTTATTCAACATTATTGGATTATAAATGTGAGAGGTCAATGGCCAAAGGTAAATTCTTACTCGAATATGCAAAAGATTTTTTACTGTTTAGTTGAGGGTGCTGAAGACCGACTTCGTTTTTGACACTTGGGCAGGGCAAGTGCCATATTTTCTTCACTGCAAATTCCTGTTGTTCCGCTCTTCGAGATCTCGAAGATTGCAATAGAATTGTTTAAAATGGTCCTTCTGTTCAAAAAAATTCCTATTTCATAGGCCGAGAAAATATTCGTGATGAGTTTTCCGATATATTTTTTTTGCGAGACGCAAGATAGTGGGCTGAGCTCATTTGAATTTACTGTGGTTAGTTCGCCAAGAGTAACAGAATCGAAATAATATGTTTATTCTTAAGTGAATCTTATATGGTTTCGAGGCCGTTTTTTCTATTCAGTCGTGGAAAGTGTGATTGAAGTATTGATATCCCGGGAAGAATTACGTATGGAGAGGAGACTAGTTGAGATGTACGAGAAGAGTAAGGTTGCAAGCAATCTTTCATATGCGGTGAGATCTACAATGATTGTATTTAACATTAGGGGCTAAGAAATTGACTTTCTTCCTATGTGAGTAGGGATTGGGCTTAAACATGTAAGTGCGGCTGTGTGCACGAACAGTCGTTCCCAGCATGTAGATTCTGAATACATAAGCAACTCCTTTCTTTTTATCTCTCTCCCTTCTTCATAAGTGAGCGGTCCAGGCCGTGCGAGCAACCTCCTTTCCTTCTCCCTTCTTGCTGTTCGCTCTTTTCTGTCATGTTTTGGGCATCTTAACGCTCTGATGCTTGAGATCGCAACGTTTTGCTCATCTCTGTCTCTCAGCGCTCTATGGTCACGTTGAGCTAATTAAACTTTTTCTTTTTGCTCCGTTTAGTCTTTGCTGCTAACTTGACCCGTTCAAACCGTAAATTCTATACTAAAGTGTTGTCGCATCTTTTTGCCGTTCGTAGAAGGTGAATCCTTTGCAGTTGCCGCAATAGCGTTGAATGAAGTTTCCTCGATGACCATGAAAGAGCCCTCAGAACGATGCCGTAGTAATTCTTCTATTGTTAACGACGCTTCATCTCTTGTTCGTTTTTTATTGTTGTCATGCATTTAAAGTGTGTTCTTTTTGCTTACATACACACATACACTTAGCATCGATTGGTCTACATACGATGAGTGCATACGATGAGACTATATGGTTGAATGATTCTGATGTTTGTTTATTGCTGATGGCGTCCTATCATTTGCAGTTGCGGCCTGCTGTCCATATAGAAGCGCATCACCGCAAGTCATCGAAGCAAAAAGTGGCAGTGTCGAGTAATTCGAACTTTGCTCATAACATATCTTCTCCACTCATTGCCAACAGCCATCAGCTCGCGCAGGATGCCGGTAATCAGAATGCGCCAAACTTTTTTTTTTAAAGAACTGCATCGCTTATCTGATAACCAGTCCTTAATTTTATAGTCGTTGCATATATTTGGACCTTATTCTATTCACTTTGTATTTTCGCGCATTCGTTTAAATTCAGGCTTATGGCATCTAATTTTCAGCGTTCTATTGGTCATTCTATCGATAGATTTCTTGTAAAATTCATACCAATATTCTTCGTAATCGACCTTTTCAAAATATTCGTTGATTTTTTACAACGGATTCTCGGATTTTGGAAGGCAAAAGTTATGTTTTTGGAACGGGCTCACTAATGCTGACTGTAGCATTCTTGTTCAAAAATATGCAATCACCTTTTCGGGAGAGCATCAAAGCGTCTGTTTGAGAGAAATAATCAAGAAGGGTTCATTTGCGACATCTTTGCGGTTTTATTCTTGAACTCACGTTGTTTGTTTATGATGCTATGTTCAGCCTCATCCAACTTGGACATCACTCTCATTCCTAGGGCTCCAAATTTCGAAATTTTTCACGAGGGCGGTGGCGCCGCTATACGCTGGAACTTTAGCAGCAATATTGTTTGTGCGCGACTCTATGCTAATGATGTTAGTCATTATATCGATTCTTTGAGTTCGGCGTGGATACTTCCGCGATAATTATATGCTTAGATGATTCTTTTTTTTCGTGAAAATTCTAAATGCGAGTTGTATTCACACTGCTGCCATCTTGTGCAATCATTTCACCGTTTTTCATTCTCTCAAAATGCCGTATTAGGAAGCGAGGTGAACCTTTTTGGCTCATTAAGCTTAATATCATTTAGCACCTCTGTTCTATTGGCCCTTTATTTATCGCAAGAATGTGATAGCCATATTTATCAACTAAACTCATTTCAAACCGGAATGCGCGGTTTTCTCAGCCCCCCACCCCTTTCACTCCCTAGTTGAGAGGTAAGAGTGAGTGCTTAGTTTCAGCTTTCCAACGCAGCTTGCGATGTTCAAAGGATTCAAATAAACACTGAGCAATCGGAGGTGACGTGTGCAACATAAATTTTAAACTTGATTACGGAGGAAGGCAGCAGAAAAACTGATTTTTTGGATCATCTACGCATGATTCCCACAAATTTAGACCGCAACTGGTCCCAGCGAATACGATTGTCACAGTCTTAGTTCAAACATTATAGGTTAAAATGTTCCTCGCATAATAGTTGCAAATTGAGAAGGATAGGAGTCAAACGTGCTTTGAATATCATAGTTTGTCGTCTAGTTTTCCACAGATGTTGTTTTGTATTTTGCTAGGAAGATAGTAGCAGTGAGCGATATTTCAAATTTAATTCTATGCTACATACGTATTCCTCCTCCTTCCGCTGTGCTCGAACACAACCAGAATTTACCTGTTCCATCTTCTGCATGCTTTCCAGCCCGCCTTTCATTGTGCTCAAGGACTTAAAGAATCGCTACAACTTAGGCGTTTTAGAAAGGGATTAGTATTGAAAATGTGAAGGAACGTAGTATTGTGTAGCATGTTGTCATGACACCTCTGGCTTTGATTATTTCGAGGGACACAGTGATAACACCTGGTAAGACAATTTCGACGATATAGTGACATTCCTTCACTTTCAGTCTGGATATTCAAAGTAGGAAGGTTTCAGGAGCATAATGGTGTGGGCTGATGATTTTGAGAACTGATGAGATATTTGGGAAATCGAATATTTCATCGAGTTTCGTCGCTGGTTCCGATAACATTCGTGTTCGTGCTGATAGAAACTTCGGTCCATGCTCCAATAACTTCTAATATTATGAAATAATGATGAAGTGGATTTTAACTTCNNNCGAGAGCTGGAAAAGAGCATCCGTTTGAAGAAGAAATTTCTGACAAGGCAGCGAGAGATAGATGAGGTGGGTCGGTCACGCGTCGTTAACTGGATGTCGCACCACCACACTTGCTATCGTCTTAAGCCGGTTTGTTTTCTTCGGTGTCTTTAATTACACGAATCAGGTTTTTTCAAGATGAGTCTATTTGGGTTGCCACCACATTATTAACCCAATTTAAGCAGCACACTTGGCGTGGGCGTGATGGGCACTTTTTCGGANCGGAATGGGGGGGGAGAGAGGAAAACTTTTTTTGCATCTTAATAGGCCTGCATCAGATTCTATTTTATAGCGTACGGATGGTTCTAAGACTTTTTCAGCCATTGATTGGTTTTGCTGATTCTCGCAAACACACATATCGCTGCTTTCTAGGTGCATATGGATAGGGGATATTGCGCGCATGCGCAACATCGCAGGAGTCATGTAGCATGAAGACATATCATTGTATTGATAAGCGGTTGAAGATTTCGGCTTTCACTCGCGACTTCTAAATTCATTTGGATTATCGGCGAAGAATGTTCCAGTTAGCTCTCCTTGTTCGCTATGTTTCATACAACGCCATGAATCAAAATATGCCAACAGTTATCTCTTTTCTTGACTCACTTGTTCCTTTTTTCTTTAGCTTTAGTTGTTCATTTTAACTTCAACGCTTGAACAAAAGGGTGCGGGTTGGGATCCTCCACATAATGATTGCGTTATTTACGTTAATCCTGTGTCAGCTTTGTGGTGGTTCCATTATAAGTTTTTTGTCGATGCTCACTGTAAGTGCTTTTCCTGCATAACCACCTCTGATTTATTTCACGTTTGCGGCTTAGGGAATTTGGACTCATATTTTATCGTGTATGGTGAGTGTGGGAGGCCAAATTTTGTTTACAAGCACATTCTCATCTGCAAATACATGAGTGAGCGTTGAAGACGGTCCGCAAGCGATTTTCTTCCTATTTTTTTAATATTTATTTATGCCTAATAAGTGACTGAAAAAGATCCCTAAGTTTTGCTTACTTCTATGCGCACAGCTGTTCAGGCAGGGCCATTGCAACATTAGGGACGTATAACGAGGTTGACATATGGCTCCCAAAACTCAGCCATCTTTGAAATTCGACGGTGTCTAGAATTTAACAACGTCCGAATCTAATTTCTGTAATGACCACGGAAAAGACATGTGAGAAAGAATGTGATTTTTGCGTTGGATGATTTTAGGAAAGGCTCCATCTCGCTGTATCTCTTCTTGATCCGCTTCTTTGCATTGTCAAATTCGGACGCTCAAAGGCTGAGCGAATTGCGGGCATAGCGCTTATGCTTGCAAGGTAATGCTTCTGCTTGCTGATTCATCTCCCAGGTTAGAAGTGCGCACTGAAAATCTTTCCCTGTGTATAAGGTATGGTCACTCATGTGGTGTGGCTACTGGTCGATGAGCTAAACTGTTGCGTTGGATCTTTGATGGCACATCCTGTTCATTCGTGAATTTGAACGTTCGTTTTCCAGCAAATTAGAGGATTTGGTGCCGTTGAAGATAGCGAATTTAGTTCAGAATGTTGTCTCTTATGAGGTCAACAAACGTACAGTGATGTACATTGAGCAGTCAGTGCTATATCATCTCAACTACCTATACAGATTACAGAACTGCTTGTGGCATTGCTAATATCCAGATTTTCAATTCGGAAGTTTTCGTCGTTTAATGAATCTTTTTGTACGCTTTTGTTAGACTTGTTTGGAATCCATGTGCACGTCTGTGCGCGTGTGTTCTTGGTTTAGCCTCTCTCTCACTCCTTTCTAGTTGATTTTAATCTTTTTTAGTCAAACCCCATTCGCTGGAAACGTAGACATATAGTGAGATGACAGAAACTACGTCTAACCGAATCCACCATCATTTCATCTGAGGTGCAGATGACCCTTTTGGACTTTAGTTGCAATTGCTATATTGCAGGGGTTACACATTCGAGGAAAATTTCACTGGAATACTACAATCTCTCAGAAATTGCTAATCTACTACAGCTCTTCACAGATATGGGACAGTGCAAAAGCCTAAACCACAGAAAACGGTCTGTTGAATAGGAAGCACTTCCCAATTTTGAACCTCGCGGGTAATTTAACAGGGACCTTCCGCTGTGAAGAACCACTGCTGGTATAGAGAATTTCAGCACGCAAATGCTTTCTCTTTTAGGGCTCCTGGGGTGTGGGAAAATTTATCATATCCCGTGATAGGTCGTTCATCAAATTATATAGGAGGAACCTTCGCCATATAAGCACATTTCAGTCATGTCTTCGTGCCGCAAACTTGTGGCTGGTGAGCACCGTCGCAGCAGTGGGCACTTAACATACATCTTATGTTAGTTTTTTAGCTGTTTCCTCGTCCCCCTTTTTTACTGAGCAGAAGCTGTTCAGTATGTGGCCACGCAGCAGTGTCATCATAAACTCTGCGCAGTCGTTTTTGCCCGATCACAGTGGCAAAAATAAAAATGTTCATTTGAAAAAATTCGGTTAAGCGTTCGCTTGAAAGAACATTCACAGGTACTTAGTTTGTCTGTTTGAAGAGACCCATCCACTTTCTTGAGAGTTCATTCATTAAATGCTTACTCATGACCTTTCTACCGCGTTATTTTGATGCTCTAGCTTTGTGCAATATTCACCTAACTTGTGCAAGTTACTGCTTCATGTCTCACCACTCGCACACAGGTGTTGAAAGAAATTTTTCTCAGTGTAAGAACCCAACTCTTTCTTTCCCTTTTGTTCCAGCTTTCAGGCTGTGCGTTGCAATGTATAGTATGGGAGAAGGATTATGATTAACATTTTTCTACAAAATTTGTGCGGTTGTGGGGCTTGCATTTTATTGCAATTTCAGTGCAACACATCGCACTTATATTTTCCGCCTAATAAAGTTTTAACTTTACTCGGATGCTCACTCTGGAGAAGTGCCGAATGTAAGTGGAGCCGCATGTAGCGTATGCGAATCAGTCATCGTTCAGAGACCACGAGTGGGAAGTTTTCTTCATGTTGCTTTTTCTGCGTTGACTGGTTGATAATATTATGGTGCGAATCTTCAACCTTCACCTGAATTATATTCTTGGAGTTGTATTCCTCAGTATGAACATTAAAACCTGAGGTTTCACGCTGTTCGTCCTTTCTAATTCTTCATATTTTAATGTGGCTGTTATAGATACCAACTGCCTACGGCTTTGAAAATTACTTCAACATGATCATCGAATCGGACGCCTTACAAATCGAGTTGGTTAGCGTATGTGGTTCTCAGTGTTGCATTAAATTTGTTTTTTTTTTTTTTTTGCATACGTTGTATTGGTCAGGTATGTACATAGCGAATGTAAGCGATGGCATATTTGAGGCGTTGTCGTTGATAGAGAAGAGTGAAAGAGAATTGTATGCTTTGATAGTGAAGAAACAGGGGTATGTTTGATTTATCATTTTTATTGGTTTTAATTGCTTTTCGTAGCACTTTTGCTTTTTTTTTACACATTCATTGAAATTATTAGCTCGCCGTAGCAGTGATTCATTCAGTGTAACAAAGTAACCAATAGTCACTATAATTCATTAAACAAAGGTGTAGTGACATATTGATGGCACAAAGAAAAGTATGGCACATGACGTAAAGAGAACTGTGTAATTGGTTCTAATGGCATATATCACTTGCTGATAACCACTTATCAATAGTGTACATTTTTGAGCCGCCTTGTTGCTAATTCTTCTTGAGCCTTTAGTATGAGTAGTTGGGGAATGGTTTGAAGGCCAAGGTTTTAGCGATAATGAGGAATGTTGGCAAGAGTAGTGGGGGGAGGAGGGAAGAGGAGGATTAGTAGTGAATGGTACCCTAGAGGAGTGAATGCTCTGAATTTTCAGTTTTTATTCGAGCTAACCCTCCGCGTTGCATCGTTTGCCGAAAATCCACCTAGTGAAGTAGCAATGACTGCGTCATTGGTTGCTCGCGCTATTCTCTGTCGCGATTGCTGCCGGGCCATGGTTGTGCGGTCGTATTCCTCATTGTGAAATTCGGTTCGAAGATGTCGAATCCAACATGTCCCTACTGTTCAGCGTATTTAAGCGAGTATGTTTTCAAGTAATGTTTATGGAGAAATCTTCTGATTGAGTTTCGTTTGAGCGTTCCACTCCTACTTATTTATTTTACCGGCCAAAAGCATTCATTCGTCTACATTACTCCATCAGTTTTTGGAAGGTTTCCGTTCGCTTTTCGATTTGAACGATTGGATGGGAGCTTTTTTTGCTTCCATATATGGCTGGTAAAGTAGATTTGAAGTAGACATTAAAATAGATTAGATGAGATATGAAAGATTTGAAAACGGGTCACGTGGGAACCTTTCAAAAAACTGCTTGAAGAAATTCCCCATTCGCATAGATAGATGTCCTAAGTAATTTGTTTAAGTCATATCTTTACAGCAATTTATCGCTTGATGAGATGAGAGGTTGAGAATGAAAATTTGTGAGTCACATGAGCGGTGAAATGAGAGTGTAGATTGAGTACGAAACTTCAATAGAGCACATCAGTTTAGTTGAATGGAGGTATTTATTAGGGCTTCAAATCACGTCCACAGCACTATCCGACTAGATGAAAAGCTGAATAGTTACTTAAATTTTCTGTCTTGTTCCATCTGATGCGTTCATAAGGCTTCGTATGTTTAAATTGTTATTTTTTATGGAACTTCCAATACAGACAATTTAGTGATCCACATTTGCGCCGAACGTATGTAAGGAATACAGCAAAAGAGGACATTTCAGCGTTGCTGCTCTGAGATTTGCCGTGATGAAATTCTGACTTGAAGCAGAGTGATCGGAAATGGAATCGTGAAGCGTGTGCCTGTCGTCTACGTCACCAAATAAGTGTCATGTGGTTTATTTCGGGTGGTCGCCGATGCTGTGACTCGCGCCACTATTGTCCAAATGCGATCTGTTTCCATTATTGTTTCAATTTTCCTAACCTTTTTATAAGCTCTTACTTCGCGCTCTTTTGTTGTTGCTTAGAATAATATTTCTGTTTGCTTATGTTTGAGCCATTAAATTTTTGGCGTTCAATGTGCAGGAAGTGATGATCGCTTTGTTCATGTTGTTAGCAAGATCAGTCATTGTCGCTATCAAGGGTGTATTTGATGTATGTGCGCACAGCATTTCAACTGATTGGACGTTCGTCATGCCACTGCTTCCAGCATAAAAAGGTTGCAGATAATGCATTGATAAGCACTGAAAAAGCAGTACACAGATAATGTTTCATTCACTTTGGCACTCTGTGTACTATCTGGCCGTTTATGCAGTTGTCAGTGGCTGATATTTAGAGGATAATAATCGAAAACGATATAACGAAATGTTGCGTTTGATCAACTGACCCTTCTATTGATGCACATCCACCTATTTGGCTTACGCAGGATGCTGACTTCTCCAGCATACTGTGGTCTGTCCTAATTTGAGGACACCGGCGTTTAGCACTCTTGAACCCCTGTCCAAAAGTTGTGTAAGTATCCTTTGTGATGCACATTGATTTCAGCATCTATCTTATTTCGCTATTTTCTTACGGATTTAAGTTGGTCGTCTTTGAATTGTGGGCGACTTATGTACGGATGTTTCGCTGTGTTTGTTAAAGACTAATGATAAAGATTGATCCGTGACCTCACTGTCCATCTGTGTATACTAAGTGGAGCGTTGAACTATCGGAACAGGAACAAAATGATGAAGTGGTTGAGTGATTACAATTCATGTCGACAATGATATACGAGCGAGTACAGGCACATATGGTATCCTATATACGGTACATGATACGATACGGTACACCATCGAAAGAAAGCGGTGCAATACGAATAACAGCAGTACTAATTACTGTCAAATAATGGGCCCATGGAATCACGATTTGTTAGAAGCTTCACTTCCAAACTAGCGTTCAACAGCGAAGTATCCAATGTTTTCATGATGTGACGTTGTTGCCCAATGATAGTTTCGTTTCTTGTAGAAGCATCCTGGGGTGCTGTTAACTGTACGGCGAGAACTCGCTTGAGCACCTTCCTATCAGGCCAATAGCAATGATTTTAACTCAAGGAGAAGAGCAGTTGTGGGAAATGTTAAATGGCATCTTTAGATTGGCGTGCCTCATCGAATATAATGAAATATTTTGGAGCAATTCAGCTCAAAAGGAAATAAATGTAGCTAAAAACGACGGTGCTTCATAATTTTAAAACTTCGGCAGCAAGTGTTTTGATGCTATCATAGGATTGTTCGATTTACCGGTTTATTTAAAAGGAATGGGCTCGAACCTTTTTCTCCAGTGTTTTCGTTCAGGGGAAAGTCTTTAAAATGTTCTTTTTTAACAAAAAGTATACAATTGAAATGATACTATGAGCATCTCTCGAGGCAAACCACTTGCAATTTCTCAGTTTATAGTTGCGCAGGTAACCAGTAAAACATGGTTTGTTGATAGATTGGCGACTGTGAACTTGTTTTGGACACACAATTTCTGGTGAGCAAAGGAAGCCAGAGCTTTCTCAGCGTCAAGCAGCTACCGGAAATCTCAGCTTGCTTAAACATCCGCTTAGCAGAGCGAGGGAAGCTCCAAATTTTCAAGGGCAGACAAAGTCCACAGATGCTATTATAATTGGAATATTGAATTCACCGTTTCGTTCGAGTAGCTCGGTAAAGACAAAAATGTGATCTGTTCTGTTACACCTGCTTCCGAGAGCGGCTTGCTTACATGGCTGTTGTTCATCTAACGCTGTGAACAAGCGGTTAATGATGGTCTTCGCGAAGAGTTTATACAAGTGTGGCACCCTTTTATGCTTTTATACACTTTTTTCTTTCCAAATAATTGCCCTAGCCAAATTTTAAAACAGTGTGTGAAGGTACGACCTATCAAGATGACAATGACGAGTTCCAAAGGGTTTTTCGTGAATCGTATCTCAAGGTTTGCTCCTCTCTTAGAGATAGTTCCTCTTAATCTTTGCTTCTCTCCTCTTAGTGAAACATCACGAATCACTCCAAATCATATTGCGATTATTGCAAAGTGTTCGCTCTTCCAAAAATTTTAATGCAATTTTCCTTTCACACTGAATGCGAAGAAAAGTATATAGACGTCGATTTAATTATCGTCTATGAAAAGTGCTTCGATTTGCTAGTGGTAATATCAAGAAAAAAAATTCTTGAACAATATTTGCAAAAGTCTACCTGAAATACTGGAAGAATTGGCGCGATATGCGCTTTGATAATTCCGCTCCTTAGAAAAAAAGACAACTGTGAATTACAGGAGCACATTAACACGCCTGCAAAAACTTTCGCATTAAAGATGCCTCCGAAACGTGCAACGCAGTTTTGATATTTGGTTTGGGGCGAATGTTACAGGACACGGAAATTCAGTTATCATTCCAGTTGTATGAACATGCAACCAGATGGCCGCCTATACAATTCGTTTATTGATCGGTAAAGACGAGCAACGCAATTATTATGTGCAACACAATGATTGATTCTAAACCGACAGATCAATACATATCCTGTTTGGCAGGAAGGCATCGCAGCCTGCGTCTTGGAATTACATATGCGCTTCCTTCACCCAGATGGACGAAGCCTTATTTCTGAGAGAACCTTTGAATGATACCCTGAGTTCGGTCCATTTCTGGATAGCTCCGTGTAAATTTATGATATTCGAATAAAAATGAAGGATTCACTGATTCTGTCAATGTTGATATTGTTAACTCTTTCATCTGCCCCTTCCTTACGCAGTGAACACTCCCTTAGAGCTATTACAGAATAATTTTCTTTTATTCTCCTACATTGGGTACGTACTCCTACGGTCAAACGCTGTCCGAGCTCCCTGCCCCTGCGATTATTCTGAGCCCTTGAAAGTGGGGGTTGAGAGAATTCTTCACTTGAGATGGTCGAAGAGCTATGTTGATAGATATCTGATAGATACTGATTGATATCACAAAGCGTCCAATTAGATCATACGCGATTCTTAACTATACAAACCAACAGTGGAGGTTAGCAGATGTTTCAGATGCGTCATATCTACTTTGATCCACATAGGGCATACTGTCTGTGGAAAACTGACCTTCCCTTTGATAACTTCTTTTGATTATCCACCATAAGTGGATGTGCAGGCCCAGCAAAACGTTCCAAGGCTACTCTTGACAAGTGCAAATTGAACAGATCCAAGCATTTCTGCTTAGATGGGGTCATGATTGCATAGAACTCCTCAGTGAATAAACTCCGTACTGAATGGATGTCCCTCCGTATATAGATGGATCTTTTTATTGGCTCATGCACCGCCGCACAAAGAGAAGATGAAATGGTTGAAGGTGTTATCGTAGTCATGCGGAGAATATCGCAACCGATGAGGTTTATGCAGGAAAAAGGATTCCATGAGAATAAATGAGGTTCCAAAATAAAATGATATTCGCACCGTCGTTTGAACGGTAGGGCAAACTCTCGTCACATCAGCCGCTATTGCACGCGAAATGGCGCTCGACGTCATCACGTTACGGAGAAGAGCGGACTGTGCAGCATCGACTTTATGTTCCCTTATTTCGTCACAGGACCTCCGTTACTGTTTCATATTCTTGCTTCACACCACTGAAAACAGCCGGATACAGTCGTATGCTTAATCAAAGATTTCCTTCTCACAATTTTGAGCAAATAATGAAGCCCGTGTGCTTTCCGTATTTGATGAAGCAGCCAAGATGCTGCCTCATCTCGAAACGAATCCGTCTAGAGATTCGTATTACCGAAATTTCGTTGCTAATTCAGCAGGTAGAATTCCATGAATGCCTATAATAGTGGTGCAAACACTGATTAATAACAAGCATGAGAGCATGAACATAAATTTTGAAATTCTTTTGTCATCATTATCACGGAGCATGTAAATTTCGAAAAATGTTTTTAAGGGCGATGATCGTGTGCGACGTTTTATTCGTCGTTCACCGTTTCATTTCGGTTGGTTCACTATCTCACAAAGTTAGTTTCTATGTTTGGGCTGATCCGCGATCTGTTCATAAAGGGGTCTTTCGTGCAGGCGAATGCATGGTGGTTTGAAGTAGTGCGGCCCTTCGACTATGCATTTTGCCGAGCTGCTAAATGGATAACCTGCAATGAGCAGCTTATTCATTTAGNATGTGCAGAACCTTCTAGGAACTGACAGCAGCTTGCCTTCCCTTTCGGGTCAGAAGAGTTGCAGCAGAGCATATAAGTCATGTATGGAAGCAGATGAATAGCATATCTGATTCCATGAGGGTTGCAAACAACTTTTTGCTTTGACCTTTTACTGTCTCTCAGCTGATGCCCACTTTGTTTATCATATCCTATCCAATGACCTTTCCTTCGTCTTTCATCGACAGCGATCATCGCTGCCACGATTCGGTGAAACGCAAATGGCAAATTCTCTGCCTTCAGCTTGTTGACGCATATCTCATAATTCTCTATGGCTAGCCTGGGTACGTCTGAACGCTCTAGGTCGTCATCCCATCCACTTTCATATGTGAAATTTAGAGCTGGTTGAGGTGAGGAACAGTTTCTGGTGCTGGAAAAACATTTTCGCTCCGCATACGAAGAACGTCACAAAGTTTGTGTGTTATTAAGGTAACAGCTGTGTTCCTTTAATTTGACCCACAACTCAAAATTTTCCTTTAAAAACGGAACTGCCAAACGCCATTTCGCTCCAAATCTTTCACACTATCGCACTAGGGAGTTCATAAAGAGTCAGTTATGTAGGCAAGTCCGCATCAGACGTTGCCAAAACTCCAGCTCCAGACATTTGGTTTTACAAGACGCCAAGAAGGCTGGATGCAAGATAGGACAAAAATGCAAAAGGAACCATATGACCAAACTTGAATTCAGGTGCAGGACCAAAAGGATGTCTTATGGGGCGGCTTCCTGGAATAGTCTCTTTGGTACTTTTGCTATAAAAAGCAAAGTCATCCATTCAAAACTGCAGCAGAGTATTGGGACGGAATAGTACCCAGGAATTCGCCGTTTGCTTTGATAGCAGGCAAGTAGAGTTGATCCACGAAGATCTGATAACTGTGCAACACTGAGTTTGGGGCCTTTTCAGCACCTCGGTTTTGCCACTTTACTTACCTTATATTGCAAGATTGGAAAACTGCCGCTACCACCAAGGTGCTCAATGAATTCCAAGGCGATCTTCCTCACCTGTCAGTTGTCAGTGTACAATTTTGAAGCGTCTGTAGACAGCATAAAGTCATTCCCATTTGTCTCTGCTGGGAGACATTAAATTGTTGATTTCAAGAAATTATTCCTCCTATGCTGTTCTCGTTCTCCGACTGGGTAGTCCTACGAAGCTACTGTGCAACCGTATTGGGCGTGCATTATGTTGAGCAGTGCTATGAAGCACTCATCCGCTCATCCTGCCGCATTTAATGTGGCAGCACTCATCACTTGTAGCTAAAATCTGTAGCAGCTCTTAGAAGCTAAAATCTATGATACTAACAATGCCCAGTGGCGAACAGCATACATATTCCGACACTTCCCCATTGCTATTCCTTCCTGTAGCGGAAAAGAACATATGCGAACATACTATTCTCTCGTAGACACTATTGTGCGGCCGTATTAGGTGGGCGCTATGTTGAACAGCTATCACTTTTTCGGCGAGCAGTGCTGAGCCTCAGCTGCATTTGAGAACGGCTATCACTATCTGTAGTTTCGGATGATTTGTTCCCTCTTGACGCGAGATCTCTTTCATATTTACATCTCGCAAGCCGTTTGACATTTTCTGTTCCTGAAATGAAACCTTCATGGTTGTACAATAGTATGGTTTAGCACGTTTGAATGGGCACGAGGTGACGCGAATATGTATGCTGTTCGCCACTGGGCATTGTTAGTATCATAGATTTTAGCTTCTAAGAGCTGCTACAGATTTTAGCTACAAGTGATGAGTGCTGCCACATTAAATGCGGCAGGATGAGCGGATGAGTGCTTCATAGCACTGCTCAACATAATGCACGCCCAATACGGTTGCACAGTAGCTTCGTAGGACTACCCAGTCGGAGAACGAGAACAGCATAGGAGGAATAATTTCTTGAAATCAACAATTTAATGTCTCCCAGCAGAGACAAATGGGAATGACTTTATGCTGTCTACAGACGCTTCAAAATTGTACACTGACAACTGACAGGTGAGGAAGATCGCCTTGGAATTCATTGAGCACCTTGGTGGTAGCGGCAGTTTTCCAATCTTGCAATATAAGGTAAGTAAAGTGGCAAAACCGAGGTGCTGAAAAGGCCCCAAACTCAGTGTTGCACAGTTATCAGATCTTCGTGGATCAACTCTACTTGCCTGCTATCAAAGCAAACGGCGAATTCCTGGGTACTATTCCGTCCCAATACTCTGCTGCAGTTTTGAATGGATGACTTTGCTTTTTATAGCAAAAGTACCAAAGAGACTATTCCAGGAAGCCGCCCCATAAGACATCCTTTTGGTCCTGCACCTGAATTCAAGTTTGGTCATATGGTTCCTTTTGCATTTTTGTCCTATCTTGCATCCAGCCTTCTTGGCGTCTTGTAAAACCAAATGTCTGGAGCTGGAGTTTTGGCAACGTCTGATGCGGACTTGCCTACATAACTGACTCTTTATGAACTCCCTAGTGCGATAGTGTGAAAGATTTGGAGCGAAATGGCGTTTGGCAGTTCCGTTTTTAAAGGAAAATTTTGAGTTGTGGGTCAAATTAAAGGAACACAGCTGTTACCTTAATAACACACAAACTTTGTGACGTTCTTCGTATGCGGAGCGAAAATGTTTTTCCAGCACCAGAAACTGTTCCTCACCTCAACCAGCTCTAAATTTCACATATGAAAGTGGATGGGATGACGACCTAGAGCGTTCAGACGTACCCAGGCTAGCCATAGAGAATTATGAGATATGCGTCAACAAGCTGAAGGCAGAGAATTTGCCATTTGCGTTTCACCGAATCGTGGCAGCGATGATCGCTGTCGATGAAAGACGAAGGAAAGGTCATTGGATAGGATATGATAAACAAAGTGGGCATCAGCTGAGAGACAGTAAAAGGTCAAAGCAAAAAGTTGTTTGCAACCCTCATGGAATCAGATATGCTATTCATCTGCTTCCATACATGACTTATATGCTCTGCTGCAACTCTTCTGACCCGAAAGGGAAGGCAAGCTGCTGTCAGTNACGACTTTGTGAGCTTTAATCAAAGTGGCCCTTCACGGAGTTAACATTAAATGAAAGAATAATGATTTTCTTTTAAGAGCAGCGACATGCACTTTCCAATGCTCGTAAAAATTTTGCTTTGCCTTGCGCATCTCTTAATGGGGACAAAAGGAGACAACGACCTATTGAATGAGCGAACGGAGCAAGGTGGTACACAGAGAGTGGCGTATTGGCAGACGTTAAAGCGTGATCGTGCACCCAAAAACAGCCTTACTCACAACCCACTCTGCTCTCAACAAATGAACTCTATAAATCAAGTGACGAGAAGCGCTTGATCCGAAGTGAAATGGGGAAGCGACTGAATTCGGTTGATTCTTAATAGATCTAAATCACTTTCGAGGTGGCTCAATGGCAGAAAACCGTGCTTGTCCCTCATCTCTCCCTATCTCATTTCTATCCATCTTAGACTTGCCGCGTCATGCTCGAAGGCGTCTGATAGCTATGTACAGCATGCGGTAACTCATTCAGGCGATATTATAAAAATGTTCAATGGCGTTCAACATCTCAGGGTACCAAGCAGGTGCGATGAGCGCGATGTATTGAAATAGGAAGGCAGTCAAAGGGATGAAAGGAAAGGGGAGAGGAGAGAAGGAAGAGAGGAAGGTAGAGGAGCACCACAAAGTCATTCGGCCTGTAAATGCATATATCCTTGTTGCAACTCTTTCAGTCGTCTTGTAAACGCACTTGGCTGGCTCTGAGCTGCTTGTCAAGAAAATCCATTCTACAACGGTGGGACCAAAAGCAAACAGGGACGAGCGACTGTTGAATGCTCTCTCTAGAGTCCGTCAAACAGTGATGAATTGTCCATAACTGCTAAGCATGACCTTAAGTATCAACTGCTCCGTATGGTCAAATCTAAGGACTGATGAACACGGTGCCAATATTGGTGAGCTTGATGAAAGCTCCAATCGTCTCTGAACAAACCTGCCCTTACATAACATATTTTTTCCTAATCGTTTCCTGCCATGAAAAAGTCCATTTACTTTGTTTTTGATTTCAGTACTATGTTTGCTTCAAACTAAGACATCTGACTCCTCATGGAGGCGAAGAAACACCGTATGCACGAGATTTCCTCAAGTATTTGGCTACCGCTTCGCAGGGACCCAATCTCCTTCTGAATATGCTTAATTTGTTCCTTACATTCAGGTGAGTTTCTTCATTGCATATTGTTCACATGCGTCTGTTCTTGCCCATTTCATGTACAAAATGGTTTTGGGAAATCACAAATTTTGGTTACCATAAGCGTAAATGTGCTCACCTTTATATCGCTGTCTGAATGAGGCAGAATTGGAGACGACGCATTTGCGCACTCAAGCTTTTCCTTATCTAGCTCCCGCAAATCTTTTACAAGTATAGGTTCTGAGTGTTGGTATCATGGGCATAATTTTTAAGAATGGTTTTGAGTTGCTGAACCTACCCTTATGCTCCTGGCTT
>JAAVTS010003493.1:5443-18927 GCA_022845575.1 Baylisascaris ailuri | reverse complement strand
AGAAATTTCCTAACCCCCACCTTCAGGCCATTTTCAATATTCCCATCTCATTTGTTCATAAAGATAAACCAGGAAGGAGCTGTTTCATTACGTCGAGTTCAATTGTGACAAATTTTTTAAATCACTCCTCAATATTTTGCTATTTTTCATTTCAATGTAATTTGTTTTTAAAAAATTTTCTAAGCATTTTTCCCAATTTTGCATCATTTTAACTTGAAGGTAATCGAATATGGAGATTCTCTCCTTCACGAATACCTCCAACCAACCTTCTCTTCTCCCAGTGATTTAAAAATTCAGTCATATCTACACTACTTCGAGATGAGTCAATAGTGCTTTCGTGCAGTTGACGTAGTTGATCATCGATTTGGGATTAGTTGGTGTGATGGCTAGTTTGTATTACTTCGTTTTCTGTTATTCACCTGCTAATTAGTGCTTTCTTTTCCCATCTAGCACCTTTCTCCCAATTTCCTGTGTCGGTGTCAATGTTTACGTTTAGATATCGTTGCTCGTTTCAACTTACGGACGGTTGCTGGATGGAGGCTTGTTGAACCTTTCTCTCCTATTAAACTGTAGGAAGCCTTGTTGTTGTTATTATTGTTACCAGCCGGCTGTTTTTATGTGGATTGCTCATTGTTAGAGGCCTTCAGAGGGTTTTGAGGTCAGTTATACTTTGCAGCTGTTGGCTGCAACCATAGGATGAATTTTTATTTGTGGACTTACATTGCTGGCCATCTAAAGAAGCCGGCTGGTTTGGTAAACTGGAATGCAGAAGGATTTTATCGTGGAAGTTGGGGAAGTCCACAGCCCAGCCACAGCATAGCCCCATGGCCATTTAGGAGAGAGTGAGAAAGTTTATGGCCCTGGTCATATAAAAGTGGGATTCTTTGCTCCACCTTGGCAACCTTTCTCCAAACTTTAATATAATAGCGACGCAGATGCAGTGACGTCATACTTTGCTCATACTTACAGTGGCAGATGGCCATTAATGCTTTGAATCCACATAAGCAAAGATTAGGTATTTTCTTTGGTGGACAAATGCGCCGTAGGTATTTGAAGCCAAGATAAGAAAAAATTTACATATGAGTCTTCTCGGACATCGAATCTCAAGCAAAAGTTACGAATACCTTAAGTCGCTTACAGCTTATTTTAGAAAAGAAACCAAATGAACTTCTTAGTAGAATGACGTCACTTTCCGGAAATGCTATCAGGTGACATCCAAAAGGTGTGCAAACCGGCTTTTGACAATAGAAATTGCGTACGAGATGCACCGAAATGAATTCAAGGAAGAACGGGTAGGGGGCTGAAAAATTGGTGCGCAGAATACGAAAGAAACGACGGTGAAATCTAGTGTTGCAACACCTGTAGCGTGCTTTCATGGTGATCGAAATAACCGCATATACTGCACCAGGATGATCGCTGTGCAGTTATTCGCAAGCGAAGTTATTTGGTGGCGCAAATGTCTGCCAGAAAAAGTACAGAGCTAAGAAACACATCTGTGCTGTCAGCATATGGAAGTATATAATGTTATTTGGCTGCGAAGCGCTTAGGTGCTCGTGGCGCATTTGTCCTCGTGGTGGTGTTCCTCCAAGTTTGTGCTTATAAAACTCAAGTCGTTTTTGTTAGCACATCAAAGCGTATTATTCCCACTATCACACCAAAGGTCTGAAGTGTGCAAGATGGGGTCCTTCACTTGAGGTCAAGGATTCCACTTTTATGTGACGGTGACGATGGATTCTTTTTTTGCACGGTCCAGTCTTTGGTCTCTCTTCCTGAATAGTCCAGGCCACGGAATTCTTCTGCATAGTCCAGCTAGCCACGGGCAATGTTGTGGTCAAGCCATGGATTGCTCTATTTCTATATCTTGCCAGCCGTCATGTCACGATTTCCACTTATTATAGTCTTACAGTTTCTGTCTTCAAAAAAACGAAGTATGCAGAAGGCAGCAACGGATGGAGATCATTACCTAGTATGCTGTTGAGATCCCGTCCATCGGTGAGGGTGGTCGATCGATGAGAGGGGGAGGGGCACAGTCTTTTAACTAGAGAAATTGTGCTGACAGTAAAGATAAAAACTCAAAAAAATTCACCTTGCACAAACGTAGCGTTTACCTGTATTATTCAACAAATTTTGCAGCATTCTATACGCTTGCATACTTATCGACACTCAGGTGAATATCACCTGTGCCTCTCAACAAGTTCGTGCTATTTCCACTTACATTTTCTATCCGTCTGTTTACCTCTGTGTTACCTCTTTACCTCTTTGATTACCTCTTTGATTGATGGAATCGCTCAGCGTTTTGCACACCTCATAGAGGCTATGAAAACTTGTAGCACATCGACTGGCTAAGAAAACTTTTATGAAGACTACTTAATGACGAGATGAGCGTTTTCTACGTTTTTATGGTTGTACCTATTGACTGCTTCCAACCCNCACTCAGGTGAATATCACCTGTGCCTCTCAACAAGTTCGTGCTATTTCCACTTACATTTTCTATCCGTCTGTTTACCTCTGTGTTACCTCTTTACCTCTTTGATTACCTCTTTGATTGATGGAATCGCTCAGCGTTTTGCACACCTCATAGAGGCTATGAAAACTTGTAGCACATCGACTGGCTAAGAAAACTTTTATGAAGACTACTTAATGACGAGATGAGCGTTTTCTACGTTTTTATGGTTGTACCTATTGACTGCTTCCAACCCTTCTTCCTCTTCTCTCCTCCCCCCACCCCCCCCTCCCCCCACGCCTCTCCCTCTGTCTCGGAGAAGTGAGACCCAACACTCCTGTCATTCGATACGTCGTCCGCAACTGCAACTCCTTCCGCTTCATGCGTTGTCATCCTCAATAACTTGCCGTGATATCCGCCTTCGTCATCCCTAAGAAAACTTCTACATTGAAAACGAAATTGAGTGACTTCGAGTTCACTTTCGCGGCAAAATTGTGGAAATAATAGGTGAGAGAGTACCTCAGGTTGCAGCAACAATGAGTTCGAGTAGCTGCAACTACACCTCGAGTAGCTGCAGCTGCCTATTAGGAAAAACTAAGGAAAAATTCCCTCACTAATATAAGGATCAGTGATAGGCAAATGTGGATAGATTATGATCAGTACCAATATTAAACGAAATGTTTTGCCAATATTTTTTTCAGAATTAAGGATCCATTGTGTTGATATATAAATGTGCGGGAATTGACAAAAAGAAAGAAACCATTGAAGAGCAATCAGAGTCGAAATGATGGTCATAAGGTTGAAATTTAAAATGTGGAACTAGTTTTGAGTACCAATCATGCTAAAGCATTTAGCGATACGCCGATAGTGAATTTGAAGGATATAGATGGTGAAAAATAAAGAATATTTGTTATGATTAATGATTATTGCGTTGAGTTATTGGTTTATTTCTTAATATTTACTGATTTTTTTTGTTTGATAGGATATTTAAACCAATATGGTATGCTAATAATACGTTTGTACTCTTTTTTTTTGAATATCTTTATATATTTTATTTATTCAAAGTAGAAAGATCGGTGAATATGGCTGAAGGCGATCTAAAAACGTTGACAATTGACGAGATCAAGCAACATAGTAGTGCCGCCTCAACTTGGATTATTATCGATGATAAGGTTTGTATTTAGTTCTTATTTATTATTCCAGCTTGCGGTATTATAGTTACCTAAGTAATAGCCTACCCTTACAGTAGATCAGTGAGTCTATTCGTTTATTAGTTAAGTTATACTCAGTGTTCTTTTTTTGAATGTTTATCACTGTTGGTGTTATTTATGATTAGTGGATATCAGTACTATCACAGTTGTTATCAATTGCTATCATTTCGTGCTGTCTTGCAAACTTGCGTTGCGTAATGGCAACACCATGATTTGTACGTTTATTTCTGTCTGTCTATCTGTTTGTCTGTCTGATTTGGGGGCAGCTGATGCACTGCCTGTGAGATTTAATAGATATAATGTACACTACAGGGTGATCTTCTCTATTATCATTCACATTAATTTATCGATTTCAAAATAAGCTATATACCTCTAAGTAGAAAAAGGTTTGCATATATTTCCCCAAGGTGGGTTATTGATTTCACATTAGTCGAATCACGAACAAACAGAGAAATGCATTAGAAGAATTGAAGCGATATGCGTTTTTCCTCTCGAACACTTAACTGATCATCTTCACAGGTTACTAACAAATTAAAAAATATCTGAAACAATGCGTCCATGTTTGAACGCATCTTAACGAGACGGAATTCCATCCGTTGTGAAGTTTTCCAAGATGGAATATGAAAAAAATAAATTTCCATCTAATGTTTGGAAAATGCACCGTTTTTCTACGTTTATGGTATAATATAAAATGATCTATAGGTTTATGACGTAACAAAGTTCCTCGATGAGCATCCCGGTGGTGAGGAAGTAATACTCGAGCAAGCTGGACATGATGCAACGGCCAGTTTCTATGACGTTGGTCATTCGAACGATGCGAAGGAGATGACCGCTCAGTATTTGATAGGACGAGTGGACAAAGACCAAATAGCCTCGAAGGCAGCTAGCGGTGATCGCACAATCAATTCTCAGAAAGTCACCTGGCCGGATATTATTTTCAGTCCCACCTGGAGCAATTTTCTCATTCCAGCAGTCATTTCTCTTATTGTCTATGCCGGTTATAGGGGTGCTAAGGCGATCTTTTCTTGATAATCTTATCGTATGATAAGTTGGTTTTCACTTTATCGATTATTGCTTATCTGATACAGATGTTAGTAGCACTGTTCTTTAGAGTATAACGAAGTCGACGCTGAGGAAGGATATAAAAATTGTTGACGGAAGGAGTGAGGGATATAGGTGTGCGGTCTTCATAAATGGTGTCCATCTATGAGGGTATCAGTCAACTCCTTATTTCTATCAATTCCCTCCCATCCCCTCCCTCCCTCCCCCCCCCCCCACCCTTCCCCACCCCTCTCCATCCCAACCATCAGCGTTGACTGTGCCACACGTTTAGCAGTTCACTGTTGAAAACAGTAAACAGTAGATGCAATTCTTTATTGGCATTGCTACTATTTTTTATATTTCTGTAGACTCAAAACTAAATCTTTTTTCGCGAATATAATTGTCAACTTCGACATATGTACTGTTGTGGTACTCATTACCGCTGTTTTTTCTTTCCGTCCTGAAAGATTTTATATTGCCGCTTCAACAAAATCAGAGTATCGCAGTACCACTGCTCTTTATCATAGTCATGTATTTATTTGCAAATTTCTATCGAATAAGTGACCCATAAACAACCTGATGGGCTTTCCCACTTCAATCAATAAGTGGCTAATGAGAAGACATAACACTATTTTTGATGGTATGATCATCCGAAGCGGTCCGTAATGAACTTCTTTTAAGTTGTTACAGCTTGATTGAACCTCTTTTATGGCAATAAGAATCCTTCGTAATCCTTCATATATTTTGGAATGTCTCGTACATATAATTTTATGGAACATTGTCTGCTTTATGAGTCGATGAAACCTCTAATGAAATATCTCTACTCTTGTGTAGTATGCACTTGATTCGTTATCAAGCTGAATGATAGGATGCATTCGACCATGCAGAATAGTTCCCTCACTAAAACGATTCGTTTCGAGGCCATCTAAATATATAAAAATAGGGAAGAAAGGGAATTATATAGAAATAAACGTTTAGATGATCTAATTAAACCGTATGAGATGGAGTCGATCGGAGCTCAAAAATTGCGACTAATCAACTTTTTCATTTCTTTGTTATGCTTCTAATTATTTTTTATAGGATCCTTAATTGTCTTCTCTCATCGCTTCAACGATCGAAGTAACAAATGATGTTAAATCACATTTTTAGACTGCTTAAAAATATTAAGAAGTGGAATTTACCTATAAAAGATAGTCATATAATTGTTCGAAAATACGATATATCGTTTAAATAATGAAAAATGAGAGATAGTAGAAAGATGTGGAAAAAAATTCCAATGTCAAATTTTCTATTTTCAAAGATTTTCGCAATTCGAACTCAATAAGTCATTCTACTGGTCATTTTTCACTACTAGGCTGTCCGCCACCTATTATGAAATGTAACGGAGAGTAGAGCCTTTTACCGTGGAATAATTAATTCCTTTTCAAAACGATGTGACCACATAGTAAAACTACAAATCGATCTACGAATCATATTTGAACACATGAATCATTCGTCGTTTGTTATATTATGTAAAGGAAGTGTTGTCAGCCCAATCTCAAGTTTATTCTACCAATGATTACAATAACTGTTGGCAACCGATTCCGGTTGAAAACCGGATCCAGAAAATAGTCATCATTGGGTTTCAACTGGTAAACTGATGGAAGTCTCAAGTTGAAACCAGTATTTGCGCTTGCACTATGATAATCGTAAGGATGGTTGGTTTAAATGAAGAGGACAACAAATCTCACCAAATGATAAAGTGGCGCCTCAGTCTTGTATATTGTTTTGAGATGGGCTACTGGCAACATAAACTCCGGAAAACTTGAAGGCTCCCATCGGTGTGGATTGTGTCTGATGACGTTTCAAAAGCATAGAGAGTATTTCTCTGAACTATTGCCAGCCTTCGAGGCTGCTAGATTACTCTACACTTCGTAAAGATAGACCCTAAGGCATGACGGTTGCGAAAATGCTGCTTTTGGAAAATCGAATGTTTTGGTCCTCTTGGCTGTAGATGGTCATTTGGTGGCAACGGGAATCCCTTCAGGTCAGGAGACCAGGACGCCTCTAGGATCGAACCTTCAGTCTCTTAAAATGGTGTCTCAAGAGGTCCCACGACTTAAAACATATTTCTAAACTTGGTGACGACATCAAAACTTTGACATCCGGATACCTATTTGTGCAAAGAAGTAGAAAAACATTCCAAGCAAAAATGCACCTTCAGAAGCAGAAAAGAACTGCACAGTTTCAAGACATAAATAAACATTTCTATTTTAATAAATCGACCGAAGGTGGGCTGCTCAGTCTTCTCGACTGGAATAAAACAGCAACTGACACTAAATAGGACACACTAATATTAAAAGCACGAAATAATTCAAGCAATGAGGCCTAGCATAAGAAAGGCTCAAATAACTCACTACGGCGTGAGACGGTACCTAGCCGACTTCATGAGAAGCAAAACCCACAACTGCAGAGAGGGGAAGGCCTTGACTCTCTGATAGTAACACCTGCAACAAAGGTAGCACAAGGATACCTTCGACTCCTCCATTTCCCACCATGATCTGATATCACCACCTAATACCTACTTCAGTCAAGATCAACATTAACACAAGCCGAAGGAACGGATCCTGGCCCAGGTAAAAGTCGATCCCGTGGCCGGATCATGGATCCGCCCATCCTTCTAACTCCAACTATAAAACATACCATCCCCCACAATAACCGTAAACATCATCGAAAGATATATGGGAAGGACATCAATTAAGTCTTTGAAATGGATATACAAAAGAAAGAAAAATCGATTTCCATGTAAAAAATGAAAACGAATGCACAAGAAAAAAGTGAAAATAATAAAAAAAAAATAAAATAAAATCACAAAAGCTGATTATGGCGTCACTTAAAGCAATTTAATTTAAAGAAGTCACTTTTAAAGTGTCACATGATTAAAAGAAGTGAAATGTTTGGCCGTTTCGTAAAACTCATCCTGAAGGACTCCACGAATCGCGACAATCTGATACTGAGAATGTTTTAGTGCCGATGCTGGGAAACGAAGGAACTCGAGCTCTTTGGCCGATGATTTGTTCAGTGCGTCTTGTATGCATAACGGACTTGTACCCGGATCGTATATCAGAAGTTCCTTTCCGAAGACAGTCGTCGAGTTCTCAAGGATACCGATGATAGTACGACTATGTCCTTAAAATATTTATATTGCGAAAAAAGATAGCAGTTTCACAGACAGGAAACCGTCAGGAAACGATATGTCAGCACAAGGAACCGGAGAGAAAAATTAGGAGGGACCTTTCTGGAAAAGAAGGGACACTCCGCCGAATATCGAAGTGAGCGGGATCGGAAGCAAGGATCCTCAAAGACCCATAAATGGAGGATTTCTACAGATTTGTNNNGGGGGGGGGGTGGGTCCAATCACCAGTGACCTCAGGCCACAATGAACCCAAGCTCGAAAGCAACGTCTGCTTCCGTGTGCTACTACCATCATCACTAAATTGGCTTTAAAGGTAATAAAAACGCGCTTCGAGCCCATCAAATATACTTTCTGTGACCTAAAAAGACACACTAAGCATTCCAAAGTAAGTTGAAGTAATAATAATCCTATCGACTTTCAGTACTACCGATGAATATGGTAAAGCATAGCTGTGGCAAACTTGGCCAACAACCCAGACTTCAAGATAAACCTAAAGCTAGGCTGTACCAGCAAAGCGCCGATCGCCTTCCCTCACCCTCATTCTGGAGGGAGGGGAAGCGCGAAGGGGTGAAGCGAAATCATCTGTAAAAGCAGCATCAGCTGAGCCACCTGTTATATCATGTACATGACAGCTGACTGTCATCACTTCAACACACCTGCACTGTTACCATAAATAAAGATCCGATGCATCTGCATAAAGGTAAGGCCAACCTTGATGTTGAAAATAGAGTGGAATTCGAGGTCCATCTGAATTGAAATAACGCCACACCCACTCGACGATTTGTCTCTGCTTTTGTATACGATTCACTAGCAGTTTTATATCGACCAATTGCACACGTATCTTGTAGTACTGAAAACAACCTCCAGTCGAAGTTACAATCACTCCTATAACTGAGAAGAATTGCAGTAGGATGGGGGAGGTGGGAAGGGGGGGGGGGGGGGGGAGGGAGAAAGGAGCACAAGTTCTCCCTCGCTGATCACCCTCACATAGTCCTGGACCATTTTCCAATTTGAAAGGTCCAAATAAAAACAAATAAATTAAAACAGAACTCCGTTTTCGGAGCAGTGAGGACGGAAAGGAGATGAACTCTGCCTATGCCCATACTTCAAGCTCATTTCGCACCCTAAGCACAGTCTAAGGCATCATAGTACGAAGCGAGTACCATAAATTTTAATTATAACCCCTTCCTCGCAATAAAATGGGCTTGTTAATTCTAGGATAACTACACATATGACATAAAACAAGGTCCCCACCAATATTGACACCAACTTTCAAAAACGCAGCCACTTATATAAGCTCATCTAGGTCTATTTACTATACGGTACCTAAATAGAATAGAAAAAGTACCTGTAATAGTGCAGCCACTTCTGTGGCTCCTATCCACTTGCGAGTCCCGCTTAAACGATGCCTAAGCTGTGCTGCGCCTTCTGGATCGAATCCTGCTCTCCATGCAGCTTCAATTTGCGTTTGTAATTCTTCAATAGTGGGTGTCTGTCTTAAACCACTCGCTAGCCTTAGTTCGGCGTTATAAATTACACTTGCCAATATGGTTTGCAGATTTCGATAGCCACAACCGAAACCTCGATCCTCTCCTTCAACGCGATGTAAGACCAAATGTTTCGACATACAAACTGTGCGAACCTCTCGTTGTGTTCTCAGCAATGCGGATATTCGCCGAGATGTTTCGCCTTCCATTTCCACCTATGAAAGCAATTGACCAACTTGTGAACACGAAATTAATCACCCAAAAATAAAAATCTATGAGAAAAATGGCAATCAAATGTTACAAATGTAATTTGAAACCGGCTGGCAGAAAAAACCCTAAGCGTCCTCCCATACTTAATGATTTTTTTTCTCCAAATTAACATATATCAAGTGATGTATTTGCTTCATTTTGTTGACCCTGAGCTTCTCATAAGAATAGGAGGTGGACGGCAGGGTCTAGAGGGGTCCCTTAAAACCCTTTCCGCATTCCTTTCACAATTTCTAAACTTCCAATACAGAAATAACAGTAGACCCACCTCATCAGTGATATTCTGTTGATGTGTGTGAGTGTGCCTCTCCAATTCATCGAAAAGTGGCGATACAAACTGACATGGATAATAAGGACATGCAAACAGATGCTCACTGATTAAATGAGCTCGAAGTTCTCGAAGTGGAAACGAGAATGCACATACAACGCATAGTATCACCTCGGATGGATCATGACTTCGTTCCACATGATCCAACCATTCGTCTAATCTCCAACCCGATCCACAACACAAATAAGTATCCAGTGCTAATAATAACTGCAATAAGCATCAATAAGATCAGATTATAACGTCATATTTTTAAAATTGAGTTTCCAATTCTAGGTCATTTAGTGAACAAGATCAACCCATCACTACGGGATTCGATAAATTCTGCGATGAGTTTGACATCGGTGGTCATTCTTCTGCGGTGTAAACACCCCCTCCTCCCACCTGCCTTGACCTAATATCACGGAAACTATCTGTAAACACCCCCTCCCCTCACCTGCCTTGACCTAATATCACGGAAACTATCTATAATTCAGTAAATTCAACAGCTACTTAACAGCACAATCTATCCTCAGGAGTGCCATTAAGGAGGGAGAGGGAGGGGGGCATTTCCCGTCGATGCACATGCTTATGCAAATTTTTTTTTCTCATTTTAGTATGTGAGAGTTGCTTATTATGTTATTCAGAACTTAAACAAAAAAGAACGGAATAGCAAGTTTATTATTATAAGCAAGAAAAGCAGTAAAGTGCACAGGTAAAATCAAACACTACTTCACTGCTATAGAAGGCAATTGAGTTGAGATATGCAACTGATAACGCTGTAAATTGAAAGATATCAGGTGCAACCTGCTGTCAAATCCTACATAATCAAAGGGGGGGGGGAGAGAGGGGGAGAGAGGGGGAGAGAGAGAAAGAAAGGGAATTGGACGGGGGAAAAATAATAGTGCAACTTCCTTCAATATAATTTTAGGCTCCTGTATCATCCTTGTATCCCCTCTCCTCCATCCCCTCCTAAGATCCCAGCTGAAATCACTTCAAAGAAATTCGAACGCCGAAAGAGGAATATTCTCAATGTCCAAGATGACACCTTTCCTTCGCACATCTCTTTATTAACCAACTAATCAATCCCACGGTCTATACCTAAAGAAACCACCACTATAACTACTTCCTCGCAGCTTTTTTTTTTTTTTTCATCTTATATATTTCGTTTATAAATTCTTTATATTTTGTACAATAAAAAACACCACGGTAAAGGTTACAAGCTTTCTTACACGAGTAAAACTTTAGAAAAGACCTGGCTATATGCATATAAATGAAAATGCATACTAATATGGGCAAGTAATATGGAGTATTCCCTTAGCAGATTGGTGGTAATGCAGTAAAACAGTAAACGACTACGATGGTGTCTAAAGAACAAATAACCGAGGTTTATTTGTCGAATTATTGCTCTTTGCAAGGAACGTTGGTGATAATTGCTCACCAAAAATGCACAGGTAAATCTCTGACCACCCACTCGCCCTCCCCCGATTCTAGAAAAAACTCGCTGCTAGTCTAATAGGTTTGCAGTTAGCTTAAAGCTTAGGGAAATACGCAAATTCGACGAAACGTTTCTCTATATATCGACAAGATCCAATACACAAATGATTTGAGTACAACTAAGCAAGATGCTAATGACCAGGCGTATAAGTGGTCACGTGCTGGTCACTTACGATTCACCGCGTAAATGACCGGCATCAGGACTCAGGGGTGGTCAGAACTGGAATAACAAAGCACCAAAAATATGACCTTTCCTGGAAATCGATTAGACTAAATCTTGTCTTTACGCACGCGAACCTGACGTCATATCTAGGCCTCTACATTTCAAAAAGGGACTTGTGGTACCACCTCGGGTCTACTACGCATCCATCAATTCACCTATATGAACACATAAACTTTTTATAGAACACCTGACGTCCTCTTGAATTAAGGTGTTCAATAAAAACCCTCAAGAAGCACATAAGAATGGTATATTCTTATAACTAGTAATGAATGACGTCAACGTTTTGACCGGAAATCGATAACGTTTTGACCGGAAACCCACTCAGAGAGCTACATCAAATGTAAAAAATTGGACGAACCTTTATAAACACGACTACAAAACAAGACAATTAAAGCAAACAATAATTACTATAGACGTGTAAATCACGAGGTTCTATATAGCGCATAAATATTGCACATTCATTCCTTACTTCCATATTTTTTATGCGGAAGAAAATGGGTCCAATCTGCCGGATGAATGATTTTGCATGTTGGCATTTCGGGATCGGCTTCAACTTTGCAATGTAGCTGTGACAAATTTTTTAAATCATAGAGACGATTCAGTAGCATTGAGGAAATAATCTGTGTGTCTATTTCAGTGTAGATGCGTTAGCTGATTTGCATATCTCAGCAATATTCTACCTGTCGCTTCTCGGTACCTACACCACTAATACACCGCCTGAAGGGGATATTGCATCACGAGGAAGGGGGGGGGGGGCGGGAAGGAGGTGACGAAAAACTACGAACTAATTATGTATAGGAGAGTTTCCGATCGTCGAAAAGAGAGAGCATTTAGTGAAAATATTAAGGAACTGCCTCTCCTCAAGTGGACTCGACACCACCCACCTATTACAGTGGCCAAAATTTGCATATGTACTTAGAGTTTCTTAGGTTTTTGCTGCTTCAATAGTTGCCATCATTGCTTGTTATGAATTGTTTGCAAAAAAGCGCCGCGGTGCGCTTTTTTGATTCTCTGTAAAATGTGCTTCGCGGTGACGTCATGCTCGTATATAATTATATGTCGGTCGATGTCTGGCTATTTCATCTTCTCGCAGCTTCACCTCCATAACTGCAAGATCTATCAAATTTTGGCTTTATATTCAGGGTCTCCAATCCTATTTTCTTCGTTCTGTCCACATTTAAGGTCTATAAACATCTAGGGATCTGACGAATTTAAATATACCAATGAATTTTATTTTTTCAGGTCATAGTTTCAAGATCAGACTACAATTCAATCCTGAAATTGCATTAAGGGGGAATTTTGGATTATGCATTATTTGGCATTCAGTCCTATTAAGTGTATATTTTTTTTTTCTTTTTTTGTTTCCAAGTTGCGAAATGCTATTTTTTTTTGATTCCGCTTAATTATGAATTTTTATTTAAATTATCTGTGCTGGGAAGATTTCACCGAATTCGAGCGGTTTAAATTAAATCAATTATGAGGTTTATTTAGCATATTTCAGGTGTAATCTGGTTTAATTATCGCATAATTTACCTGAAATTGCGGTAATTTTAGGTGTAAATTTGTAACGATCTCATAATGGATGAAAAAGATGATGATATTATTTGGGATTCCTCGCAACCAAGCACATCGGCTGTTCTTGAAGAGGGGGAGCATGATCCCCTATTATCGTCGCTTCCAACTCAAAGAGTGGAGGAATTTCTTTGCACTTCACCGTCGAGGACTATCCCATCTATGACAGCTTCCGATGTGGCACAAAAGTATGCATTATGCTTATCGATTTTCCAAGTTCGAACTTTCTAGAATATTGGTCTATGGGAATATCCGGGGGGGGGG
>JAAVTS010003492.1:0-18230 GCA_022845575.1 Baylisascaris ailuri | reverse complement strand
CCCAAGTCCAACAAGTGAAGTTCCGTCATTCGTATTTACATATGAAACTCATTGAATCAACACAACAAGAATGTTGATATAAGTTGATGGTCCCTAATCCAGAAAAAGATGAATCGGACCATGCGGTAATAGCATACCACCTCAATGCCAACCCTTCTTCTAAGGTCTTCGGAAAAACATAGCTTGGGGCTCTATTTGGGTGATACGGTGTAGCTTTTTTTGCAAAAATTAGTCACTTATTCTCTATGCTCAACTTTCGGTACATTTTTTGATTACTTCTTGCGAGGAGTACAAAATTTTGGTGCTACAGGAGTTTTTCTGGAAGAATGGGAATTTGTTTGAAACAGAGTATCTGGCTTCTACAACTCTCTCCCTACCTCACCCCCCCCCCCCCCCGCCCTCCTTCCTCTCCCTCAAATCAAAAAGACAGCAAAATAAGATATTATTCAGTAAATTTGCACCATATCCCAATCATCAAATATAAAACACAACGTTTGTACTCATCGTTTACGTGGGCACCTATCAACTCCACTACGTTTCAGTGTCATCTCAAAGCATTAATAAACAACTTTCATTTTGGGAATGCCTATGTTTACCTATGCAGCTAGATCAATTTAATAATATCACAAGATTTAGTGTCTTCTTTCTCAGATTTTTATAATTCAATCCCCTTTTCAACATTTTATATTAAAGTGAGAATATTTCAATTGGTTTTCTTGAGCTCTCTTCAAAATAATCCGAAATATGCGATATATGGTACCATTCACTATTTGCGTCGCTCACAAAACTTCAGTAAAGAAAAGTAATAGAGTATAAGCCAATCACAAAAATATGCTCATTTTCGAGGATATGATTCAGTTGCTACAATCATTTTTTCAGAACTTCAAGTAATGCCATCCTCCCCCTCCCTTCCCCACCTCTCTCTTTCTCTCTCCCTTCTCCCCCATGTTCAGCACCTAAAAACAAATTGTGAAAACTATTTTTTTCAAAGCCTCGTACATAAACTTTTTACTCGAACATTTTCCAATTTGCCAATAAGATTTTTATAACTATCGAATTCTTTCCGATATCATTTAAAGAGAAAAACTGAAGACGAAAAATTTTTTCGGTGATTTTTGAATAAATTATGTATCAAATTTTTTATATTCAAATTTTTATATTTATGCACAAAAACTAATAATAAATGCAATTCTCAAAACAACACAAATGATACACTTTATATTCGTTACAAGGACTGAAATACCTGAATTACTATATAGGATAACTGAAGTATTCATCCCCTCCTTCCCATTCCCCTCGGATGGTTGAACGCATCCNCCCCCGCTTAACCCCTCTCCTCTCTTCCATATAATCTGCTAACACAATAGGAAAAATTAACAGCGAGCATTTGGTCAAGTGAATAGTGATAAGAACGTGTAAAAATCTAATAGAAGCTTCTAATCCGTATCACGTGAACATAAATAAATGATAAGTGGCAGCATACAATAGAAGTAAAAATTCTCATAGTCACGCATATATGAGCTTTTCAAAAATGACGTAAGCAAGTTTGTTATTCGAACGGATAAAGCAAATTCCGAATTTGTATTCAAATTTTTTATTCGAATTTGCAGCTCAAACTAGGCAACGAAATATCTTCAAAAGGTGAACAAAAAAAAAGATTCCATTCTTTGCAAGATGTGCCTTCGTGAGTTTGCCTCACCGGTCGAACAATGAGCACTGCCTCAATGCTTCTAATTGAATGTTAGCTAACGTTGACACCACAATATCACACCTTTTGATTGGTCTAGTTACCTGATAGTAACACAGTTGGGGAGTACACTTGTCTAGTGAAAAAATTTAGGACTCGATTCCCTCATTGCATACAACAAGTGGTACTTCTATGCTTGAATAAATTATAGCAAAATAAACAAATAAAATAATCCTCTCCTTTCAGTGAAAAAAAAAAGAAAACCGGCACGCGCCAAATATGCCAAATTCTGTCGTTGATGTGCATTTCTACACTGCTGCAAATGATTGACTCAAAATTTAGAGAAAACTGTCAGGCAATGGCACTTCGCCAAACCTGCCAAAATATTACGGTAACGCAATGGCAAATTGCCAAAATGCCATTGTGCCAAAACATTACTGTCAGGCAATGGCAATCTGCCAAAATGCCATTGTAAGGATATGACATCTTGCTTTGTCACACTTGTCGACCGAGCGGGAAGAAAGGCGGTTGGTTCAATAATAGCATTACAGTTGATATGGAACGTTGGAATTTTCTACTCATTTACAACAGTGAATATCATTTCTTTCGTATTTCTTATTGCAGTACCTGATTACCTATCTTCGCTCATCAACTCTTGTAATACGACACCATCAGAAGTTGGTTATAGATGTTAGAGGAAGTATTGACAGCTGGTTGGCATCAATTCGGTGCATCGACGTGTTTTCTCTTCAGAAACCGATCGTGAAAATCGAAAAAATGCAACAACAATCGTTGCACGAATCTTTAAAATTTCTGATGAAAAAGTATCATAATGAATGACATCAGATTTCATTTCTTTAGAAAAATTCACTGAAATATTTTGGTTCTTTCAAACAATTTTTTCACTCGAAGTCATGCCGTTTTTTCTTCGAGAATTTTTTAAAATATATTTTAATTTATTTTTTCATAAGCATTGAGTAGCGATCGGTCTATCGATTGATTAGAGCATTTAGTTTAAAAAAATATGATAACCCATAAATGTACACTAATTTACAGGTAATTTCTAGGGAAAGTACAATTAGAATATTGCACCAAAAAAAATCGGCACGACTTTATACTCTTATATTGTAACTAAATGATAGCATTCTCAACAAACATATAAAATATGATTAAATTTGAATTCAATTGCAGTCCCATTAATAAGTACCACAATATCTACAAGAAATAGATGTGAAACTGTTCAACATTTTTCGCCTAATCTCAAAGATTTGAGTAGAAGTAAGCGTTAGAATGCCGAGTGTTAATGTGCTTGGAATATGAATAAAGGGGAACTGCATTTAAATGCTAGTGCAATCGGCCAATTCACTCAATAATATTCCATTAATGAATCCAATAAAATGTTTTTTCTTTGTGCAATAATATAAAAGTTTTAAATATACGTCAATCAGTTCAATTCTACAATCTACTATACTGTTTTGAAGGAAATTACTGAATGAATTTTCGATTATTTGGCAATTGTTTTTTAATTGTTACAGATGGTATTTAATTTTGTACTCATAAAGTACCATTCCACTATACCACTGTTTCCTTATTAATCTACAACGTGAAGTTTAGTTAATTCATCATATATAACTTCTTTCACATCTTTTTACATTACAACACAATATTCAACGACTTCCATGTCATCCATGTCGTATCGTATCCCCTCAGCTTATAACCCCTAGGGCTTATAATGTTCGCAATTTTGTATATCAGCAGGCATTCCAAATGGTGAGAAGCAGTATAGAGAAAGAACATCTAAAAACGAGCGCACAACAAAATAGCATTTGACGGAAGGATGAGGAGGAGGGGGTGAGTTCTAATTGTATTTCACCCACCCATGTCTAAATAACTTGGAATACCCTTTTTCTAAGGGTGAACTTTGTTTCGATGGATATTTCTTCCCAACATTTTTTCAACTCAAGTCAAATCACGAACCCTTTCTTTGTCGAAAAAAAGCGTATCTTCTGATGCCACACAGCGTTGCCCGTAAATGTTCTCATGCGGCACACCACTGCCCTTACCTCTCGACTTGTTCCATCTCTATCTTCTTTCTGAATCAAAAGCACTTATATTCGTTCACGTGATGCTTCAGATACCGCTAGCAAATGTTAACGCAGTAAATTTACAGCAACATGATAGAACGGAAAATATTTCGTTGTGATTTACAAGCAAAGGTGATACTCGCCCTCTATAGATATATAGACACAAAAAGTTAACGGTCAACAATATTATCTAAAAAATATAAAGAATTTTTTTGGTCCCCAAATAATTGGTATTTATAGAAATGAACAATTTATCTACCCTCTTGTGCATAGTAACGACCTAAGGGTTTGCAAATAACATTAGCTTTAGGTAGTTTTTTAAGTGATCGAGATAACACAATCAAAACTTATTTATGAACAAAAAATAAAAGCGATCGGCCACCCTTTCCACGTGTTATTCAACCGGGTGTCAATGGGAACCTCGAAAATTTCCAATGTGCTCAACGTTTCAGCCAGCATCCTCATTGGTATTGCTGTCCTTCGGTTTTTAGTGATCTTTGTTTTCAAAAATATTTTATAAACGCTATTTGAGCACAGAAAAAGGCCAATTATGTAAAGCAAAACGACATAAAAGGTTGATTTGAACATGCAAAATAATTTTCAAAATTCGCGGCAATAATTTACATATCATCATGGGACAAGTCTGATCCCTAACCCTCACACAACCATACGACTCCACCAAAGCACGAGTGGAAACGATATGACGAAACATTTATCTGTAGTGCACATTTTACCCATTAAATCAATGCAAAGTACTTTGAGCCCAATTACTCTAACGATTTCATAAGGGATCGTTGATGAAGCAACAAATATGACCAACGCAGCATGGAGGAGGATAGGAAAGGGTAGCAAGAGGCAACTGAACGACGAGACTAAATGTCTTCACCCTACCATTTTCTGCTTTCGAATTGAGCGTGCAATAGTCATCAAATACTAAACTTCTCCTTGACATTTGCATCATTATTCTTAAAATTTCCTTTTTTTTGCAAATGAGAAAATTGCAAGATATTATATCGAAGATTTCAAGACTTATTCTGCCAGCCGATTTAAATATACGAGAGCAACATTCCATAAAACGTTTTTATTTATATAACATTTAGAAACAACATTGCACAAATAAATAAATTCGTCGCAAAAAAATACATCTGTCCAAACACTATGAATCACTTATCAAATGCTCTACTCTCATAGATTAGAAAATATGAGAAGTGAACGAAAGATTTGAATGCAAAAATTAAAGAAAAAATGAATCATACATATGTACAAAAAACAATGCTTTAATAGACGTAAAACAAAATCTCAACATAGGAGAAAGCATTTAAGTATTGCTTAAAAATGTAAAACATGACGGAATAATACGCAATAGGNNNGGGAATCAAACAGACATATTCGGATAGCCATCAATCGAATACAATTAGCCCAATTACTGGTGAAGAGCGAATATAAAGTTGACAAATGATGGCAATCGATGTTCTAAGTGAGAATATTGTTGCAAGAAACAAGATTAGATCTTGCTTGGTTTCCGCATATGTGGAACTTTCGGGATGTGACGATGCGTTCTAGATGATTTCCACTGAATTGACCAACGATCATCGTTTGTAGCTTTCCTACGCCAGTCTATTTCGGAGCATAACTGCTCTAGTTTTCTCGTGTCCATTCTGTGAACATAGCAAAGGGATAGAAATGCCCAATATGAATAGGCATGTCATTGGAAGAATAAAAAAAAGAAAAATAAAATTGAATATAACATTTTCATATCTCTTATGAATTCACTATTTAACGATCGCATTCTAATGCACAAATGAGTTAATTATAATTATTAGAAAAGAAAGATTCCCACAGCAATACATATTTCTTTGAATATAAGTGAAGCATACTTAAATAATAATGCCTAGAATACTAAACTAAAAATTTGCATATGCTGATGTGATCAAACGAGAACAAAATTTGCTTCTTTAGAGGTTTACATGGAAGTGTTATTAACTTAATAATTTAAAGTAGTACTTAATCTCACTAATATTTATGTAATATAAAAGTTTCAACATAATTTTCTATTCAAAAATTTTCTAATGAATCAATGTATCAAATGAAGAGTGATAAAAAATTAAATAATGCCTGCTAAGTATTAGTCCTCTGATTAATACTATTAATTTACAGCTGTAATAAAAATTACTCAATTTTCGATAACAGGAAAAAACGTGATTCCAAAGCGAGGCATTACAAATTTCCTGCTAAAAAAATACTTCTTTAAAGATTAATGCTAAATAAAGAAGAGAATCAACGATCTACTTAAAGAGAAATTCAGTGTGAATTTGAATACTCTTCATAATGAGAATAATAAACGATACTCAGCTCAAAAAATTTCTATTCGTTGCCATACTTAATAAAGCGTTTAAATCGGCTTCGAACAGCTGAGCATCAACGTTCGATAAAATCGTTCAGTATGATAGGCTATTTATTGAAACAGGCTAATAAAGGAGCAATCGATAAATGAAATCTAACTTCGAAATCTTATAGCCGCTTTCGGACCAGAAAATGAGCCCAGCGCGAGGATCCAAAGCACATACATAGGGCCAATCATCGTTCGCTATCGTGGCCAAGTATCGCGGAAGTATTCTTGTCGATGGAGCAGGTATCGAAGAGATCGTTGTTGAGTGAGAATGTGTTCATCGATGCAGTCTCCTTCCATATTCTTGCCATTAATAATACGTTTTGCACACAAAGCCTGCAACGAGGGCAACAGTGAAGTCTAAAAGAAGAAGGTGGTTGCTGATTTAAGGGATAGGTGAAGGTGCAATAGCAAATAACTTCTCCACAAGGCAAAATGACCGTACGCGAAGTAGAATGTCTCTTAAATTCGGCCATGTCTTCACCCATCGCCCATATTGCTTGGAAGTTCTAACCATCTTCATTACCACTTCAATGAAACGATGGCATCGACAACCTCATCTTTGTTTTCGAAGTCCCTTCTCCCATCTCTGTTAGCCACTCAAAAATAGACACGACCAGTTACGCGTCAACAAATAAGAAAGATCTCTTTTGAGCTTTCGAAAAATTCAAGAACGTTGGGTCATTTAAACAGGCTGCAGTGAAATACCCACCAAGGTCTCTTTCTTGCAGTATTCGGTTGGGGGTTATTGATGTTCTTCAGTTGTTCCCATCCAGCCCTCGTCACCGAAAATAAAACATCCGATCGCATGCCAACTCAAAATGAAACAACGTACAGTGCAAAAAACTACTCGTTCTTCGATACAAACAGGACGCACAAAGACCGACATCGCTAGCGAATGAGTGTATCAAGTATAGCAAGAACCGTCCCATATAGCAGTATACAGTAATCGCCGCTTATAGCAAATCGCCGCGTATACCAAACCGCCGCGCTTATCAAATCGTCGTTTAGAACACGAAACCTACCAAAGCACTGTTTTCTTGTGTTTTTTGATCTTATTTCATTTCGCAATTACAATTTCGCGCCATTTATTAAAATATGATCTTATATGGTAACTAAAAACAAGTCCCCGCTTTCATTAGTGGAATAGCACTGAAAGAAGATATTAGTTGGGAAGGGAAAAGGCCAACTTGGAAAAGAAAAGGGTCGAGTTGGGAAAGGAAAGGGCCGAGTTGGGAAGGCAAGTGGCCAAGTCGGGAAAGGGGCCAAGTTGTGAAGGAAAGGGAACGAATTAGAAAGGAAGTGAGATTACCGCAGCAGATAGATGAACAAAATTAGAAAATTATAACTCGCAACAACACAACTTCAGGTAACTCAAATTCGATGTCAAAGACTGCCCACCTGAATGCGATATCGATGCAAACCAAGAACCAATTAAAGCGTCAACAATTCAAATTTTTTATATTTTATTTAAAATCGAAAAAGTTAATCACGTTAATCTCTTTCACCTGTGCTTGATTAGCTATCATGCGCTACCAGCACATCTTTTGGCATATCCAATGCGAATGCATATTTCCGGTAGGCTGCAAAATTTTGGAAATCTGCCAACATCTAGAACTATCATGAAAACTTTTGGAAAATTGCCAACATCTGGAAACTGTAGAGTATCTTTTCCGTTTGCATTAATAAATCAAGAGAGACGATAAAAACGAGGAGAAACGAGAACGAACGCAAGTAAACACAAAATTACTAACAGAATTCTAGTGTGAATAATAAGAGGACCGCAGGTAACTGGTTGAACTTACATAATTTAGGTAAGACAAATACCACACATGGTTAGACAACATTCACGCAACCGACCTGCAACAACAGCCCAACCTAAAGACCGCTGCAGCCAGGTGAATCTGCGGCGCATCGGGTAGGTGCAGGTGGAAGCGATGTGAAGACACTTTTATTCGTAACGAATGCCCTATTGATTAAAATAAATAAATAAATGAAATAAAATAAATAAGCGACCACACACACCACAAATTTCTTACCGCAGATTCATACAATTCGTTAACTTTGGAATTATTTCAGTCATAGCCGCACTAGTGACCAAAACCTTAGCCTTCCCTCATTAAAGCGCTAAAAAATTGCCACCTATACCTTCGAAATTTCACTTGAAGTCACTAATACCTAAAAATTGATCAGAGGCTTATGGCCTTTCGAATAATACCGCGGCCAGTTTGACGCTTCGAGACTAAGCGTCGGCTCTTGTAGCTATCTATCTGAACAGCGCGTACCCTACTACGATTCCTTCCACATGCCTTCGGCCTTGGACGCCTTCTGTCTTTGATTCGAGTCGTATCTGGGGCCGTGATACTCCGCCATAAACTGCTTCTTCTCCCTCGTTTGTGCTCTGAGATGTCCGCATCGACAGATGGATCGGCTCGTGCCCTCTGCTTCCGACACCGCCGCTGTCAGACGTTTACCTTATTCTCTGTGAGACGGTTTAGCATACGCAAAGGTGTTCTCATTTACCTTCTTCACTTACAAACAGAACAGATATCGTTTATTTATTCATGACATAGAAACCAATAACGTGCAACATGAACATCAATTTTTATTTGTTTCCCTTTTGTAGGTCGTGTACTGAAACACGCACAACGACAACACCGTCATAGAATAACCACGTTGCACAATTTTCAGCTCGGGCAAAAAAGTGGGAAAGGACGGTGAATATACGAAATAAAGAAATCCACCAAACAGATTCGGATTTGAAGGAGATGGGAGAGGGGGGAAAGGTTCAGGAAGAGATACAGATAGAAGTGTTCGTATGGACTTCGAAACGTCCGATTCAAAATGATCTACGTCTATCAATGCTTTTAACATTCCATCTCAAAAACTGAATTATTAAAAGAAGGAAATATAACAATAAGCGAAAGGTTGGTGCTGCACGAGGTGCTACAACTTAGACGGATGAAGAAGAGATAAATCCTTGGTTAACTAGCGAACAAACATACGCAAAAATGTCGGATAAAAGCTAAATATATGCTAAAATTACCATGTAAAAAAGTCATATTGTAACGAAAAAATTCATAATAAGACTGTGACCGTAATGACTCCTGAGAATTAATAATTCACGAATTACATCAATAAAAATATGGAAATCATCAACGTTCCCTATCGAAACAACGCTGGGCCAAAGAGAGTGGGGACATTTAAACATTAACAATGCGGACTCTGGCCAAAACTTTAATGAAACGATTCTTAGATAGCAAAAACAGTCAGACGGCGTCCTTGCAAAGATCCTCCAACCTCCTATATTCGATTTTTTTGCTAAGCTCCCTTCCCTCTTACCATATTAATATCCGCAAAGAAACGATCTATGGCATATTAACGACAACAGTCATATTAAGACGAGTCAACTGGATTTGCTAAGAAAAGAAGAGAAGAAGAGACGAAGAAAACAGATAAACGAAGAACGAGATGAAAAGCAGTGAAGCACTAACCGTCTGAGATGTTTGCCCAGTCCGAAGATCATTGAATCGATAATAATTTTCATGTTGTTCGGTCCTTGCCCATTCGTGGCGCTTTCATCAACCGCTGCATTAACACGCTGAAAACGATTTCCTCACTGAAGCAATATTTCAGAAAAATATCACATTTCTAAACATCTAACCAACTCTACAGAGGGAAGTTAATGTCCATTGAAACTTTCAGCAATATTCACCGAAATTTTTTATAGGCATCCATCAGAAATTTTAGAAGAGACTAGTACCCACCCTTTCCTAATAGAATAGAGAAAAAGACCTCATACGAGTAAATCAATCACAAACCTCCATCAAACCACTTTTCCATACAAACTAACATAGCTCCCTTAATAAACACGAACAAACAAAAACAACCAAAACACATCCACAAAATGCCAATAAATAATAGTAAAATCCCAACCAAGATGATGGTTATAATCAAAATGAGACAAAACAAAACCAACAAGTTAAAAAACAAGAACAACCCCCCGAAAAGCACATAGGCCCCATGAAAACCGGTAGACAAATAAAAAGTACAGTCAAAAACATCCCTGGAAATAGAAAACCTACCTCCTTATATTCCATCAACTGAATATCAGTAAAATAAGCAGCTAAAGTACAAGTTAACATCAATCTATTGGCGCACCGCTTGTTACCTAAAGGCTGTAATGACCCCGAGTGACAGAGACACCTCTACTCAAAAGAATAATGATATTTAATAAATGCACACCAAAAGGATTAACCAAGTGTATACCAGCAGGAGATCAAACCCCCCCCCCCCCCCTCCCCACATCACGGGCAGGTACCAGAACAGCATCAAAAAAGTTCAGAAGATACCAAAAAAACAAACATAAATTCACCAAAAATAAATACCAAAGTTAAAACCATCCATACCAAAAAAATCACAACCCCTAAAATCTTCCATCACGATATCCTTACCCCAAGAAAAAGAAATTAAAAAAATAGAAAATAAACAAAACAACAAACTACTAAAATTACCATAGCTTGAAAAAACTACCAAAGAACTGGTAAGACCCAAAGAACCATAAAAAAATCAAAATCGAGTATCTAGAAAGACTTAAAATAACCATAGGATCTAAACCCATTATATACCTTATAGCTGATGATTTCGTGGGTTGGTGTTTTGTCATTTAGCGCCTTTTTTATCTCCATATCCGTCGACTATCCATCTTTGTCAAACGCTGTCGGCTCATAATTAGTTGCATAACCGTAATCATGTTTGACGAACAATTTAAAGATTCTTGATAAGCTTCATAGATTTTCTCGATTTTCAGTTGGAATTCAGATCTTTCAAAGTGCACAATATTTGGAAACGCAATTGCCATTAAAAAGCACTAGCTCACAAAAGCCTACTTTGTGAGGCTAGAACAACTGTGGGTTAGAAAAGAGGAATGAATCAATAACTGACTAACCCTCGTCGATCTGCTTTTGCTGGATTGGTCGTTGAATTCCAAGAAAGCATTCGGACCCAATGAGTACTTACACCTCCAATCGCTGTTGAAGACCACACACCTTCCGAATTGTGGGATCCTTGTTTGTCTTTCTATCATAAATTGTTATCGAATCGTAACGACAACTGAAAATTCCGTGGTCCAACTTCGTCTTTTTATCTATTCGCATGATAAATCATTTTAAAGAGTTTTAGAAACCTTTGAATCAAGCTCCTTATTACTGCACATACATCATAATGTTTAAAACATTCAGATTTATACAACATTCTCGAATTTGAACTTAAAAACATATTTTAAATTTAACTAACAAAGCAGATCAGAAATTTTATTGGTTCGGATCATTTAGAAGCTACATTTGTTAGAGTTTAGCAATGTGCACATACTGCATTATTGCAATATATATTCAACAAAAGAAAAATATTTGAAAGACACTGCTCTCCGCCGAAGTAAACACCGAAATCTCGAAAGAAAAATCGAATGCGTTGACCAATCTCTAAACTGAGCAAATAACAGCAGTGAATATTCCGAGAATCAATGTTTAGGGTTTAAAAAAACATTTTATAGTCAAACAAACAAACTTACATGCTCCAAGTAGATAGCATTCCTACGCAAATTCTTAGCAGTAGTCACAAAATTAATAGATAAACCTAATAGCAGCATAATGTGAACTAAAATAGCAAGATCCACCCCACTATCAGGATACCCCACAATATTCAAACGAAAGTAAACAGTCCAACTAGTACCACAACCTATATCCACAAAACAAGCATCAAAAATCAAAAACATAGCATTAGGCAACAACCAAAAGCTCAAATTATTCAAACAAGGAAAGCTCATATCAGGAGCCCCCAACATCGAAGGAAACATTCAATTACCAAAACCACCGATCACAGTAGGCATAACCATAAAAAATCATTAAAATAGCATGAGCAGTAATAACGGAATTGTATAACTGACCCCTATTCGAAAACCAGGTTTGGTCAACTCCAAACGAATCACCAAAGACAACCTAGTACCAACCATACCGGATCACAAATCAAACAAAAATACAAAGTACCAATATCTTTATGATTTGACCTCACCAACCAAATAGACAACCCACCTTAATATTTATAAAATTTACCCAATTGGGACTGTCTCATTCAAACTCCCAAAATTCAATCCTAAAAATAAACATTTTTAGCAATTACCTAAAAACTAACGAAGAAAAATCCTCGTTAGAACCTAAGCTGTATTTTTTTCTAGAAAAAAAAAATTCATTCAAAAAATGTTATACATCATAAAGACCAGAGGATGAGCAATTCAGTTTGAAAGAATACTGCTCACTTTCTGATCCGTTTGACGGTCGCATTGCCCAAGTCATCGTCATCGGATTCGTTGAATCCGCTTCCATATTGCCTTCACTCACCGAAACGACTGTCACCTCTCTATGACGCTCATTTCTATCGCTTCGCCGCTCCAGCTCTCGTACGTTAACTTGTTGTAGTTTCGATACATCCAGAGGGATGCGCAGATGAGCTATTAGGTTTATACAATGCTTCGCCTAAATCACAGAGTTATCTCATATAAGCGACTCCACTATTTTGTACGTTTACTAACCCTCGGTAGCATAAAATCCCATGAAAATATTCACTGAATCGGTCAAAAATGCCGGAAACACTGGTAGCAATAACACACGATACGTTTCGCCTGCTTTTTTCGCCTGTCCACCTCTTCCTCATCGCTCTTCGCGAATTCCTCCCATTCTCTCCCCCCTTCAGTGTATATCTTATCCTTATAATGAAGCAAAAAAGACAAATAGAACCTGGCCAAAAATGATGGAATTTCCCCTGCTTTCTCAGTTTACCCTCGTCGTAACGTGACACGTTTGCAAATCGTCCACCAACTTGGTCGATCCCGGACTGCTCCTCCAAAAGATTCCACACATAAGTTCTGATCTAGAAACGTACAATAAGATGACAGAACACGGTTCAGAGAGAATATGCACAGAGCCCTCTGAACAGCAAATAAAGAGAGAGCGTAGTTGACGAATCCAGCATGACAACAAAATCATTACGGCCTTCATCTCCCTCCTTTCCATCCTCTCCCCCATACTCAATTCGTAAGTGAAAACCTCCCTTTCCCATAAAGGATAAAGGCATTCAAACACAATCACTGACCGTTTGCTGCCTAAAACAAAAACAACAATCCAAATGCATAAGACAAGCAAAAACACCCCTCTCGATTGAAGAAAGGACACTTTGATGCGCATCTAGAGACGTCGCATCTTTTCATGAGTTTTTTCGAAGCAATCTGCCACATCTTTGCGTTGTTCACAATCCTCAAACACAAATCATTGCAAAGCAATCGACAACCGACATGTGTAAAAGTGAGACAAATTCACATGTGCGCAATTAAGCTCATTTCAACAAAATTATATAACAAACAAAGTAGCAATGATAAAACATCACTGAGATACTGCCACCTTACATAAACGCTAGCAAAAAAATATTTAAAAGGATCCATGGCATTATGTCCGCGCTATTTACGGTACTTCAAAATTAAAAGGGACTCAAACACAGCTTCAAGTCGCACGCCCGACGGATGACCTCAAAACCAAGTCGCCAACCGATTGTTAAATCAACTAAATAAGCGAAAGAATCCGCAATAGCCGTTTCAAAAACAAACAAACAAATCCGCTCTGACTTGAGGATTGCTAGTTATCACTCTCTCCCTCTTCCCCAATCGATGGAACAAGGGTGGGAGCTGGGAGCCTAATAACTTGGAAAGCTGGCAGGTTCATTCACGCACATTCGACACGTTTGAACTCAAACACTTAGCTGTATCTACGGATGGGCAGACAAATCTGTTATTAAAAGCAATCACAGCTCAGGAAGGAGCAGCCGTATTAAGTGAAAGCAGCCTAAGATTCGTAACAAGGATTCATGTCCTCTTCACGCATATACCAATCTTTTAAAAAACCTCTATTGAAAACGCACTAACAGTCTCAGTACCATATATGTATAGGCTACATACACGCTACGCGACACATCCATAACAGACGCGTCATAAAACTCCTCAACACTCTTACCACTCGCGCTCCTAACACCACACCCCACCCCAACACGAAAAACACTCAGCGCTGCTGCAGAAAGCAACGCATATATATGCGCGCCTATTGCCATTCACTATTTTATCGTCAACATGACGTTCTACGTCGTAGTTCAGATTACAGTAACATGCGATACGATCACTTACGCGAACAAGCGTTCGCGCTCACTCAAGCATGGCCGTTCCATTCGGTCCAAGAATGCATTCCTGGATCATACAGTATTGTCATAAGGAGAGAATTCCAGCTTAGAATGACAGCATGGGAGAAACTCAATGAAAACAGACTGGCTGGAGGGGAAGCAGGAGAAGGGGAAGGGGGGAGGAGGAGGAAGAGATACAAAGAATGACGATCCGAATTTTCTGAGAGTCAAACGCGGCTACAGATGCACTCAAACCACTCATAGAGGAAGAGATGAAGAAAAAAGGAAACGGTTCATGCACATGACTAGAGAGTCGTAATGCGCCAAAAGCGCTGAATTTAAAAATCAGCAACCTGAACCTAGCAGACCCTTAAAAACGTTCACTGCGATATCCATATAACCTATGAACACATCCCCATTCTAGGTAACGTTCTGCAGCAACTTTGCCTAGCCTCAATGATCAAATGTGGCCAAAATGTGATCAACTCGGGCCATAGTGCATCTCGTAACCAATAAAAGAACGCTATGAAGCTCGAATGTAAAAACTTGAACATAGATCAACTCGTTTAAAATCAGATCAAATACCTGTCGCAGCATTCTCCAAACTCTTATCTGTAACAAAAATAACGAACTAAATTATTACTATGAATAATTTAAAGTGCAAAATTATCTTATGGAACCAAAATGAAATGATTTTTCAGTTGCTAAAGAAAATGTACAAAAGAAAAGGATTCTAATGAGATATTGGTTACATTTGGTGAACGAATCGAGGCGGAAATGTCCAACTTTAGGGTGATCAAGACCAGTTTTATAGACGGAAGTCCTAATCAAAAAAATCAAGCACACAGCCATTTCTCCTATTTTCGCAGATTAAAAAAAAAAAAAAGATACGACACAGCAAGCGCCCTATCAAAAAATTCATTTGCCTTTATGAAAGAAACGCAGTTGCCGGCTGAACCAAACGTTGTTTAAAATATTTTAGCATAGTCTGACCTCACTCTCTCTCTCCACTCCTCCCCCTCCACCCACCCACCCCCCTCTGAACAATACTCGTCAACACTCTCATGCCATCATTTTTTTCCGCCACGTAGATCAGTATATATAAATGGCGCTTGAAATGCAGAAATGAGTGTTGGCTGATCCCAAGAACAAAACCCTTTCCGACTTGAAGGGTGTGGTTCTGGAAATGAAGGTGTTGCTGACCCAATGAAACATATCATAATTAGAAATTCTATAGTCAATACCACTAATTGACAGAGTGATAAAACTAGAAGTTATGAGGAAAGGATGACGACTGATGGATAACCGTTAAAAATAAGTCCGAATATCCACAACAGTAACTTCTTCAAACCCATTGAGAACATTTCTAGATGAACTATGAGAACAAAGAAATCTCAGCAGTATGGCAAATCTCCATAATACGAGTTCTTGCTATGCACAGAAACAAAAAGAGAAGGCTATCTAAAAAAATCCAATTTGCCAACCTGTTCCCTTCTGAAGTGGCCATCATCCCGAATCGGCTGCCAATGTTCAACGTTTTGGATCGCATCTCAATGTCAATACCAACATCTGAAATTTAAGAATTAGTTGTTGAATGACTCACCATCGTCAGAAGGAGAGATTTCCAGCTTGGGCTGGGAATGTGGGAAAAACCCGGTGAAAAAAAGTCAAACAAGAGGAAGGATGGGCGGAAAGAGGCACGAAAAAAGAGGACCTGACAAAATGCAGATTCATTTGACTATTTCAAACGCAGCTACAGTACACTCAAATCTTTCCGAGAGGAAGAGACGAAGAAAAGGAGGCGATTCAGACACAATACCGAGCAGTTGTAATGCGCCAACATCGCCAAATTTAAAAATCAGCAACCCGAGCCTAGTAGACCTTAAAAACGTTGACTGCAATATCTGAATAACCTATGAACATACCTCCAATCTAGATAACGTTCCGCACCAACTTTGCCCAGACTATATGATCAAATGTGATCAATTTGTGCCATACTGCATCTCGCGACCAATAAAAGAACGTTGTGAAGCTAAAATGTAAGATATGAACGTAGATCAACTCGTTTAAAATCAGATCAATTACTTGTTGCAGCATTCTCTAAACTCTTGTCTGTATGAAAAGTAACGAATTAAATTATTACTGTGAATAATTTTCAGTGGAAAATTATTTCTTTGGAATCAAAAATGAAATGACCTTTCACGTAATGTTCAAAAAAAAAATCAAAAAAATAAACGAAAAAAAACGACACCGCCTTTACTTCACGTAATGTTTTTTAAAAATTATCTTGTTTCCATTACTAAATAAAAGAAATAAACACTAACAAATATAATAAAATAAATAAGATAGAATAAATGGAATAAATTAAATTTAAAAAACAAAGGAAATCAAACATACAAAATTGGAAAAATGAAATAAATGAAACAAAATAAATAACAAGAAAGTAGCAAACTAAAATGAATAAAATAAAACAAACAACCCAGATACGATCAAATGAATGAATATTAAATGAAACAATAAGATAGAATAAATAAAATAAAAACTAAATAAAATAAATAAAGTAAACACGACAACACAAGCAAAATAAATGAAATAAAAAAAAACAAGTGAATAAAACTGCAATGCGTTCACCGTAATATTTGTTAAAAATAGGCTTTCCTCGCCTCCTACAACGGTTTTCTCCTACCGTAATTCTTGTGAAAATTGGCCTGTTTCCAACATTAAATGCAAGAAATAGAATATTAGTAAGATGAAACAAATGAAATGCATAAAATAGGTGAAATAAAACACAGTGAATGAATTAAATAGAATAAATAAAATAAAATAAATAAAACTAAATGAATTAAGCTAAATAAAGAAAATGAAGTACATGAAATGGGATAACTAAAGTAAACAAGAAAGAGAATAAATAGGTTAAATTAAATAAAACAAATAAAACATAACCAAAGTGAATAAATAACTAAAGTGAATAAAATAAAATGTAATAAACAAAATAAAACCGTTAAAATAAAATAAATAGAATTAAATAAATAAAATACATAAGTAAAACAGAACAAATAGAATAAAAGAAACTAAATAAAGTAAAGAGAATAGGATAAATGAAATAAAATATATAAGATAAAACAAGTAAACTGAATCATATGAAATAAATAAGATAATGAAGGGATGAATAAAATAAATGAAATAAAACAAATAAAATGAAATAAATAACAACAAAATAAAGAAAGTAGAATACACAAAATGCGATAAATAAAATAAATGGAATGAAATAAATTAAATGAAAGGAGCAAAAGAAAATGAATAAAATAGAATAAATAATTTAAATACGATCAAATAAATGAAATAATTAAACTGAAACAAATAAAATAAATAAGTAAAATAAAAAGTAAATAAAATAATTAAAGTAAATAAGACGACATAAGCTAAATAAATAAAATAAAAGATAAGTAAATAAAACTCCAATCCGCTCATCGTAACGTTTTTTAAAAATTAGCTCTCTTCCAGTGCCCTTTCCTCCCACCGTAATGCTTTTGGAAATTGGCGTGCTTGCAATATTGAATGAAAGAGGTATCATATTAACAAATAAGTTAAAGAAATAAAACACATAAAATAGGTAAAATAAAACACATCAAGTGAAGGAAAGAGAATAAATAAAATAGAACAAATAAAATTAAATAAATTAAGCGAAAGAAAGAAAATAAAATATATGAAATGGGAAAAATAAAATAAATAAAATAATATAGATAAAATGCAAGAAGGAAAATAGAATAAATAAAATAAATAAATAGGTTAAATTTAATGAAATGAATAAACGTAAAACGAAGTAAATAAAACGAACAAAATGAAATAAAAT
>JAAVTS010003490.1:8080-18948 GCA_022845575.1 Baylisascaris ailuri | reverse complement strand
ACAAAAACAAGCATAGAGTTTTCTGAATGGAAAATGGAAAATTATACTGCGTTATTGCAGAAACAGCTTAACTACCTGTCGAAGTGCTGTTTGTCAAGGACAACATAGCAGGTACAACATGCGAACGTTCCCTCACAAGCACCGAAGCCATCCAGCGGTACGTCAGCATTAACAACGTATCACCAATGTTCCCTGTAGCCTCATGAGTGCCCTCTCCACTTATAGACTTCACCTTCACATCACCACTGCGAATAACCTATCGCTCAATTGTGCGTCTTATAAGTGACATAGACTTATTTCAGTGTAACAAATACACGTTAAATCATAGAGAATGAAAATAAGCAATGTGGATGATATTATATGAGTGTCTTTTTTAATGAAATCCATCGTGAAGGAGCGCTATAGAGTGGCGCATATTCTATGAATCCATAAATTACTAATGAAATAAATCACTAATTTTTGAAGTTTCAAATTTCCCATTAAATTGTTGAATAAATACGGAACATCTAACGACCTACACTGCTCTCGCAGCTCTTTATCTTCTCAATAACGTCCATAATGGGACTTATCACTCCGCCTGAACTTTCATTCACCACTTGTGATTTCCTACCTCATTATTAGACCGGCATCAAGAATGTTAAAGGGGTTCAAAAATGCAATTCACATGCATTAATAAAATCCAAACTGCAAGACTCTATATCGAATGGAAAACGTAATGACTATTCAAATGAAAAAGCTTACGATGATTTCGACGAAATAATCCTTTTGAGTGTCGCGTGACTGTATGCGACTAGAGGACGAATTATGCGCCTCGAAAACATTACCGCGAACACTGCAAATATTTGAAGCCGCTTGTGAACCAACAACAACAACTCACTAGCAACGTTTGTGACTACAGGATTTTTCTTTTAAAGTTTTCCAACCCACGTGAAAATATCGTCTTCAATGTAATAACTCCCTCTCAAACACTGAATATATGTCTTATTCATAAATTTTTTGAGGACGACACCCCTCCCCCTCCCTGGAACAAAATGCGAGAAAAAACAACACTATCGTAAGCTTGTAATTTTAACATTTAGAGCTCTTCTTGTGCTCTGACACAATTTCGATAAGAACAAGCCTACCCAATAAATATTTAAAACTCTTAGAAAACCAAAGGCGTTGATGTTCAATCCTATGCATCACAGTACTCGAAATGATACTATAGTAATAAGATGCTTATTTCTTTATTCACCTAAAAGTAGAAACATAAATTTTAGCGTTATTTAGAGATTTTTTAAAAAATTTTCAGATTTTCTTGCACGCATTTTCTGTCGAGAAATCTGCATTTGTTTTTGTGTAATATTTCCCCTCTGAAGTGCCCCTTTCATAATCCACCAGCAACATATACGGACGTGGTTCCCTGTTCTCATATTCTCACAATGAATGTATCGAAACATCATTATTCAATAGAATTCCCGATGTTATGAAGCATTAATAAAATGCAAATCTGTCGGTCAGATAAGAGTGAACTCATTGGCGGGGAAATGCCGCAAATGTGAATTAAAAGAAGATTTAAAACAAAGAATCCTATTTATTGACATGATAGAATACGCAAATTAGTACTATTAATGAAAATATTTTAACCTTCCAATATCTCAGCAAAGAAAAAAAGTGCTAACAGAAACAAGTGAAAGTGTAAAAAAATAACAACAACATAAAATATGTGTAAGGAACTCTTCTACTACATTAAAAAAGAGGGCGACGATGCCAAAAAAGAAAGATAACTTTTACATAAATTGAAAATATATGACGATAACGTTACAACGGATAAATGCACATTGGATTGAATATTTCTCTGCCTGCATAGTCGAGTGATAAGTATTCAAAAAATAATTACATTAAAAATTTTCGAATAGAAAAATGTCGAAAATGATAATCACAAATCAGAAGTTGACCTCATTTATTACTAGTTTTACATGTCGATAGTGTTGAAAATTACAATTCTCTAAAAGCACACAACTTCATAATCAAAAAATTCTTTAATTTGGCCTTGGCCACGTTTAGTGACCGATTGCTCGACTTCGAAGCAACTTTCAATCTACTCATCATTTGCTTTACCGCTGAAACTCTTGGGGATTCCTAGTGGTCATCAGAAATCAAAGCAGTTTCTTGCCAAAAAACGTTAGCTTCATCACCAATTGATAAGAGAGTTGTAACAAAAAATGACCAATGTGCATTTGAAAATTTCATAGCAAAGCGGAACTGTAATACGTAAAGAACTGTAATATGTANCATTTGAAAATTTCATAGCAAAGCGGAACTATAATACGTAAAGAACTGTAATATGTTGAGAAAATAATTCACGAGTGGCATTAAAAAATGTATAAAATTCCGGTGGCCACAACTTTATTATAACCAACAAAAAATAGCAAAAGTGAGTTTGTGATAAAACTTGTGATAAAAATTATAAGCAGCACAAAGGTGCAGAGAGTAAGGTACAACAGAAAGAGTTGAGAACGCGATAAAAGAGTACGCTTATTGTCTATTGCCTCTTAGTGGAGTGTTAGTTAACGCCTAATACATTAAAACTTTGTTCGAAGATTTTCAAAGGTGCATTGATGAATTCAGAAGACATTCTAATAGCACCCTCATAATAATCTAATGAATTCTACAGCACCAAAAATTCTCTTCAGAATTCACAGCGGAAAATGGTAGACAAGGGGGAAGGGGAGAGAATGGAGGTTATCACCCCTCTAACTCCACCTATATTTCTGCGTAACACTTTCATCGCTTCACATTTCAACATAGCGAACAAGATGACAGTTGTTTGATTCATATTCTTGAAACCATACGAAAATGTACGAAAATAAATCAAGCATATTAAGAAATGCGATCAAGTTAAACAAAAAAACCCTTATAAATTGAGCGCCAATATTGAATGCATCGTAAAAGAAACGAAGGTCTTCAGGATAATCGATTGAGTGTTCTTCATAGAAGCCACCAATTAAATCGAATAAATGCCGCGAGAAAAACCATTTAGGTGCCACCAATGTCCGCCCATGAGATGTGAATATCTAAAATATTTTATTTAAAAAATGTCATGTGGCTCTCTCAAAATGTGTTTAGTGAATATAAGCATACAATTTCAGGTTGTCGATTCGTTGCGCACCACTCTCTTCGACATTTCGTCATGTTGTTGCACTTTTGCAGACGACCTCTTACAACGCAGGCAGACACATACTACATTACCTTATGGGTAACATAGGGTAATTTTGACAACACACGGTAATTACGACATAATTACGACAAGAGCTCTTCTATTAAAACAACTGCTAGAATATTGTAATAGTTTCTTTATTCATAAAATATCAAAAGAAAATAATTTAACGAAGACAAAAAGTCATTTACAGATATAAATTTATGAAAAGAGAATAAACTCTGAGCGGGTTATTTATGTAAAATTCTTATTTGTTAAAAATCACTGCAATATTTTTTACATTGTGTAATATAGACTCGCGATGATGAGAGAGTATTCTTGATGAATGATTCTGTATTTTTGTTGATAAATGAAATACAAAATGAGATTTTCAAATAATTAAATTAATGCTGTCGTACTTCTTCCAATATTTGATGCATCTGCTCAACTATCGCACACTTCAAATNAATAGTTTCTTTATTCATAAAATATCAAAAGAAAATAATTTAACGAAGACAAAAAGTCATTTACAGATATAAATTTATGAAAAGAGAATAAACTCTGAGCGGGTTATTTATGTAAAATTCTTATTTGTTAAAAATCACTGCAATATTTTTTACATTGTGTAATATAGACTCGCGATGATGAGAGAGTATTCTTGATGAATGATTCTGTATTTTTGTTGATAAATGAAATACAAAATGAGATTTTCAAATAATTAAATTAATGCTGTCGTACTTCTTCCAATATTTGATGCATCTGCTCAACTATCGCACACTTCAAATAGTGTGAACGCGTAATTCTAAACTGTTCCATTCCCGTTATCCCTGCCTCGTCAACAGCTGAATATTTAGCGAGGAAAACAAGCAATAGGTGAATAGATCGCTTACGTTTTACTATCTACGACGGCACTACTTCGGCGATCTCGACCTCGGGACTCGTCAATCCTTCGGCGAAGCTCGACACCCTCCTTGCGCTGGGATCCCACAACGGAAACAGTTTCCAGCAACCCTAACGGATGCCAAGTTCGTGTCCACAATCCTGAAAATTGCTATCATCTCAACGGTGGGCTATCTAAGCGATAAAAGCAATGTTTCAGTGGCACTTTACCTGCCTTGAACCACTCACGCTACAGATGCAATTCAGTGATTGCTTAGAAACGTTGAAATATTTCGCCTTATAAAAATTCTTGCACTTCCTAAAAATATTTATCTTAACTAAGAGACATCCCCAGGAATACTCTGCTTCAAATTTTAATAAAAATTACATCAGCAATCATTTCCCGTTTTTCATACATTACCACCTGTTACCCTGCCGCACACCTCCTCGCTTTCTAAAAGTCACTAACACAACATATCCAGAGAACAACTCCATTCAAAGCCCTCTTATACGCATGCACATCATTTGCTAATAGTAGCATGGCCGACGAAACTGAAAGTGAGGAAGCTGCTCTGCCGCCTCCCTTAACTTACAACGAATAGATGCCCAAAAAATTGCACGATCGTCACCAGAAAAGCCACAAGAATCCAACACCCATTTAGACGCATTCACAAATGACATATCTTTCGATCTTGGATCATTGTAAGGCGATTTGCTGAACACCTTAGCAGCGCCCCTCTTTATCCTCTAGCTAACATTCACCTCACCTGTTAGACCTCACTGACACCGATGCTCAGTAACTACTAGTGAATGAAATTAGCAATTCGCTTATCTTTAACATTTTCCAAAGTTTCTCCAAGATACCTATAAGAGCAGAAGCCATTTCTAATCACCTATTAACCAGTGAGGCTTACTTTTGGTAAACGCATCCCTGTAAAGACAATACGGGTAATATTCTTTCGAAGGTATACTCAAACTTAACCTGTGATAACATTATGCATATGAAAAACCGCAAGTGGTTTATATTTCCGATTTCTTTTAGTAGCGTACAAATAAAAACCAAACCTGGTTCGGTATGATGCCAACACCATTCATAAATACAAACAGAAGTGGAAATAAAACCATCCAACGACAAGCAGAGGGAAGTGCCAAATTAAATTTTCTTTTATCGCCTCAAAGAGAATTACCAACAGTCAATTTACGTATTTATATACCCATCAATAACAAATTTACATAGTATCACCTTATAAGACACCTCATCGAAAATAAACAAACAAAACAACAATAATACATTCGATAAACACAAATATACAAACAGTTGACATCAATAATGAAACAATTTGAAGCATTTAAAATGAAACCGAAAAGATAAAAAACGAAACGGGAGAAATAACCGCAAATCTTTATTCCGCCATTGACATATGCCTTAATTTACCCATCTCTTTCTTTTCACCTCATATTTAAAGGCAAAGAACAATTCACAACAACTCACTCCAATAGTATCTTCATTCTACAATATTCAGAAGCATTATAACGGCATTCACCATTTAATGTTCGTTTGACAAGCAATCTATCACGATCATCGAAATACTTTATCTCGAACCTGGTCGTATTCGGAATGTGCATCTGCACTGAGCAGCTCCTTATGTTTAAGGGCCTCCTCTGCGATGGCTTCCCGTCCTGTTCCCTTCAGATACCTCACCATACTTTCGTCGAAAGAAAATAGAGGCAGTGGCCCCGATCTCGGCACCCATATTGCCTATCGTTCTCATTCCTGATGCCGATAGCGCGTTCACGCCCAGTCCTGAAAAAAACTTTTATAGGGTGAAGTTTGATGCTTCTATGCTGAATTATGAAATATTATAACTTCTACAAGACATTGACCTCACGTTAGACACCTTTTAGTGCACAGACAACGGCACTGTGGAGAAATATATATGCAGAGGGCGCCATCTACGCCTTTGTCGTAAATTCTCGGGGTACACCGCCATCACTGCATTGCGTAGCAACCAACCCATACACTCTCTGCCAGAGTGAAACACCACCAAATCTGGTCGTGTTTCAGCCAAACAATAAGATGGGATGATTTATAAATTCAAATTTGTGAATTCGCTTACACAAGCCAGCATTCCTGTTACCAAGCACTCAAATCAAACATCAGTTCAGGAGAACGACATACAGCTGCATTATTTGTATAAGGAGGGGGGGGGGGGGGGGGGCAGCGTAACGGAAGAGAACTTAGTAGGCGGGAATTATCTAAAGCAATAAACACAGATTAAAGTGGAATTCTCGAAACACATTAACCCTTAAATAAATAACAGAAGAAAACACTTACCAAAATATTCCACAATAGCACCAGTACCTCCCTTGACGGTGGATATGTCCGCCACTTTGAGAATCACATCCTTACACGCTGTCCACCCGAACAGTTTACCTATCAGTTTAACACCGATCACCTGCAAGCAACAATATTCATATTATGCGTATAAAGCTGATGTTGGTGCTGTGTGAAAGAGCGGTGAGGGGGCAATTTTCGAATAGAGGAAGGAGGTTAAGATATGAAAGCAGACAAGAAATAGTTCTTCGGTGATACCACAATTGGGAAAAACAGTAAGAAAGGATGTGAAATCCTTAAGTAGACAATTGATCTATGCATAACGATAATTCAAGCATTTCTATCTAGAAAGAAACTGCGACAATTCTAGCAGATTGAAAGAGATGACACACTCCCGAGCAGAACATTCACCTGCAAAACTGCTATGATGAAACACAAATGAAAAAAAAAAAAAAATTATTTTCGGTGAGCAGTTTACTAATCGATTTCCACTTCATGCATAACGCCTATCGCGTGGAAGAGAACTCATCATAAGGAAAACGATCCCCTCTTGATCATTTGATACCAAATAATTTCCGATCACACAAGGCATAATTAAAAGTTGCATTCTCCTCACTCACTTCCCTTCCCCCTTACATAATTTCAATAGCGTAAAACATTAAATGAAGAAAAAATATGTTTAAAAGATCGGTACAACACCGATGAACACCTCAAAGATGAGTGGTGGATGACTCAATGAGCGCAAACTAATATATTGCTCATAATAAGTGGGCTTTTATTTCTCTAATATATCATTCAAAGAACCATGAAATTTGAATAATAAATGTCGATAAAAAAGGAAATTAACCGTTTCCATTCATAATGAATCACATTAACTATTTTTAAGTCACTTATTCAGTTTATATTTTGTTTATTTCCACTCTGATAAAAGTGATGATTAATAATTGGGCATATGATAGTAATCTCTGGATTTATCATTAGCGATCTGTCAGCAGTTACTTGCTGTGTGACACTTATTATAAACTGACCCTTATTCAACCCTCTTCACCTAATATCGACATAACTCCCTCCTCCTCAGGACTCCCCTCTCTTCCACCCTCTTCACTTTTTTATTCAAACCCTCCATCATTCAACTCCTTTCCCCTATACCTCAGTCTGCAATCGCGGTCCCTCCTAAGTTCACCAGGAATTGATTGCTGACGATGCCATTTTTACGGCATCAATATGATTGATTATACGTATTTCACATACCGTACTAGACCTCCACTTCATAACTAAGTTGTCGCTGCAGAAAGCACTGAATATGAACGTCGCACCGTCGACAATCGTGCTGGCAAACTCATTAACTAATTAACTGAAATCGAAATCATTCAACTGCAAATAATATAGCTGCCAAAATTAAGTGAACTCATGAAAAATCAACACTGTTAAATGAAAACAATCCCTCCCCCCTACAGTTTCCATTAACTCCGAACAAAGGTTTTCCACAACTACAAATAATCTCGAATGAATGATCTCTCGCTGGAAGCCCTTCCTCTTTCAATGACCTTTACAAGTCTTTATAGACCTTCACAAGTTTTATGAGAGATAACTCCGAATGTCAGGAAAATATATTCACAATATGAAAACAGCATTCTCACCTGATATAATTTTTTAACGTCAAAAAAAGGTATTATACACAAAAAAACTGGGGTTGCATTGAGATGAATAGTAAGAAACAGCTCAATATAACATACCAAAGAATGGCAGTAAATGATAATCTTAGCATTATATTTATAAACTGTGCAGTCCACTCATTCCCCCACCCCCACCCACCACCGCCCCTACCTCCCCTCCTTCCCTCTCCAAATTTGTTGAGAAATTTCTATATAATACTCTCGGGTGTCGTGAACTATTATACTTATTCACCTGTAGCTCGCCTTAACTCTACTTTTCACCTCCTTTCACGAAATCTGCGCGAATGGAGGGCCAAAAAACATTAGCAGCGTCCTATCTCCCGAACTAAGGAGAACGTTCTTCCATATTTCACTGCTTCAATGATCTGCTAAGTAAAGATACACTATTCATACGATGGTCTAAATCACTTCAGTAGATATGAAATTTCTGCACTTCGAAAACAATCATTACAAGTTACGTAAACCACACCTTGGGGCATTTCAACTCCCATGGCATATTCGCCATAACATCCATAGCATCTGCGCCTCTAACACCAACGCACAGTCACGAAAACCTCCTGAAATAACACTGGATGTTCAACATAAATTCTACCTCGAGGTTTTCTTACTGTCTCCTCTCCGCCTTCTCTCTCCTAACTTTTCATAAACCACTGCAATTTTCAATGAATGCCTCCTAAGACGGAAAAAATTTTTTGCTTCCCTTATTCAACTCTTAGTTAGGATGCACAATTTTCCCTTATGTTTAGTGAGTTCGAAACATTTCTGTTGATGAAATGTAACTAATAAAGTGCTAACAAATATAAAAACAACGGAAAACAATGAGCAGTGATAAGATAACCTCCATTTGGAGTATGGCTGTCAGTGCCAATGAGAAGACCAGGAAAGGCATAGTTTTCGAGGATAATTTGATGGATTATACCACTTCCAGGCTTCCAAAATCCCACGCCGTATTTGTTGCTTGCTGATAATAAAAAATTGTAAACCTGAAAATCAGCTGTATCTTAAATAATGGCGATAAACACAAAAAACACTTGTGAAGTTATATCCCTGAACGAATACTGCACATTACTAAGTTGATAAGTATAATCTTCTAGGGACGAATGGGGATGAAAGGAACGAGAAAAGAGAAGAGAAGACGAATATTTTGCTCCTATCTTAGGAAGAGAAGCCATTGAGCAAAAAAGTATGCTAGATCATGCACTCATATAGAAAAAAAAAAAAAAAAAAACACTATGTCCTTCGACTAATTCCCACTATTCGCATTCTGAGATGGTTACATTACATCCTTCTTTCTCTCTCATGTTCCTCCTCTTTTTGAACTGTTCAAAGCTCATCGACTTCAGCAAATTTGATAAAAATCTAGTCGATGTGCTAAGAAAGCATTTTGCACAGATCGATTCCAAAGCATGTTTAGCACATAAGTAGCTTATGAGAACGGCGTTCACCTCCTTATTGATGCCTTCAGCTTTTACAAGATCTCTTTCGCCGCCGAACTGTGCCTCGATAAAATGGTCACAGTTGATGGTGGATGGAACTGCTACGCGAGGTAATCCTGAGGAGATAAACTGCAGCATCGCCATCTGCAAACGAATAATGATCAACCACAGCTACTAGCATTTCGGAAGAAAAAACATTTCACTACCAGTACAAATGCCTTGATCAAACGTGGATCGTGGCGGTGATGCATTATCGCTCCAGATGACGTTCAATCTCGAACTTATCTCACTATAAAATCTTAAATAAAGCACTCTTCGTTGTAAAAAGTTTGACGATGAAAGGCAGTCCTAACTATCCGAACACCCACCACCGAGTAAAAACAAACTAAAGATGTTAAAACCGGAAGGACAGACAATGAACTTACTGCAGTCTGTTTGTGTGGAAGTATGAAAAAAGCAAAAGACTCGTAACATCTATCCCTAAATCAATTCATCACCAATGGCTTTGCGTTTTCGACTTTTCCTTCATGCAATTTCCTACGCCATACTACGCATCGGCCTCATGGTGAGGCTTTTGATTTCGGACGGTTCTAAAATTACCCCATGAGCAATACCATTCCCTCACCATATTGATCACCTTTACCTCAGGACCACCTGATGCGCATTATACAAGTCGCGAGTACAGAAAAAAGAAAGAAAGATACCTGTGCAGTGACATCCTGCATAGCAACGGGATCGGCCTCAATCGAAGATAACTCGAACCACGTCTCACATCTTGTTTCGCTCCATCATCGAGATGCCCATAGAGAATCTTCTCCGATGAAGTCAACGGACGATTCAACCTTTACATTGAACAATTAAAGGTGAACGATATTAGATGAAGTCGTTTAAAACATTGACTAAATTTACCCCTCTCTAGCACAAGATAAGTATCAGCTGAAAAGTAGAAGCAGTCATTGATGTTGCTAGATAATATAAGATTCTGTAAATTCATGACGAAATTGCCACTTCTATTGAAAATTTGAGTGCTATAGAGGTTAAAAAACTAAAAAAAGCTTGACTTCGAGAAACCGCAATAGCTAAGCTAATAACCTCATCGCTTCGAAACTTCCTTAGGAAGACATTATCCAACCACTTCAACGAAGCGTCATCCAAAATTTTGTTTTCATTAACAAACTTGGGAAGATGGCTTACTACTTGCAACCTAAATATCCTATTCCAGTTCATAATGTTGAAAAATTTTTGAGAATAAACCCCTTTCCCTCTGTTTTCGACCTCCAAAATTCTTTAAAAAATTCTCGATATTTATACCCTCGAAAATCTCAGTTTAGGCTCTATGAGAACCATATATGAGCTTAGTTCTT
>JAAVTS010003489.1:0-13053 GCA_022845575.1 Baylisascaris ailuri | reverse complement strand
AGATCTTTGCAAACATTATCATTTTTGGCATGTTATAATCAGTGGGAGAGATAGAAAATAAAATGCGATATAGCTTGAAGAAGTTGGCGCAAGTCAATAGAACACAATAAAAAGTTGTGCTGCACTAAACTCTAGATAAGAATATTATTCATAAAAAGATTTGATGTCATATCGTTGAAATGAAGGTGTTACTCTTCATCTATAGCTTTGCGGTTGCCTAAGATACAAATTGGACTAAATTGAACTGAATTGACAGCTGGATTAATGAATTGAATTAAATGGTTTGTTTATGAAGATGGGTACTGCAATACATTTTTCGCACTTTTTTAAGATGAAAATGTTGCCAATTATGATCAATAGGTGGGGGATGGATAATGCTGCAATAAAGCGACAGCGCGGGTACGTATATCGTGGATGACCCGTCGATGGAGGTCAGGTGTGTGAGAGAGGGATGAAGAGAGCACACGCATCCCGCTATGAAAAAATACAAGAATAGTAGGGGAGGAGGAGGAGATTTTACTTTCTAGACTTCAACGAGTCTTTGGTGTAAGAACTGTACTCATGCATCTTGACTCTCATGGACTGTACAGACTCTCATGCATCTTCCCGCTTCGAGGGAAGTTGATCTCGAATTATATTGCAATTTTATTCATCGTAGCATTTCTTTCTATCCAACTTGTAAAGTGTAAATATTTCCCCTAATAATATTCATCTATGTATTTTTAATCGACATGACATCATCGTTCGATTTGTTGGCTATTGATGGCGTGTTTCCCTCGTTTTTTTGCGATGTGAAGAGGCTCAGTTTCCGGTCAGTGTCTTTATATCAAAGTAGACCTCATGGAAGGGATCGATCTTTGCCGATGATAAGGTGACAGTGACAACAGGACAATAGAGCCAGGAAATTTGGCAGTTGTTTTTCTTTTCGAATTCTCGGATCATTTTTATGTATTGATTTTATCCTCCATTGGTTTCGCTGAAATTCGCTAGCACATCATAGATGATACGATCGTGTCGTTGACATAGATTTTTATGTATTGATTTTGCGAAATGCGGCAGCCACAAAGAAGTGTGATGCATTTTGCTTCTTTTTTTTGATTTTATTTTTTGCTCTTCTTCCAAACTTTTTGACCCCTTATCTCTTCGTTTGGTTATCTTCAGATGGCAAATGGATGGGTACGATTCGAAAAAAAAACCGATCGAATCAACGTTCGATTGTCGAACCGTCTAAGAAGAAGGCCGATTGCGATCGTGATCGTTTGATAGTTTGTTGTTTCCATTTCTCGAGTAAAATCCTTTCTACGCAAATTTGTTGAATTCTTGATGTGAACCAAGTAGCCCTATGAGCATATACTCGAGAATGTAATTGTTTTTGACTTCAATTTTCTTGCATTTGCTAAATGTATGTGAAATTTTTGTGTCATTTTTGCACCACTTCGGTCTGATTTTCCTACGATAAAATGGATTTGTTTCTGGTGAAATTGCAGCAGTAGTCGAATCATTTAAGAGATGAGGTATTTTATTACGTATTGGGAGCGTGTAGCATTATTTGATCTGATGGATGCAACTTTAAAAGCGCTTATCATTGTCGCTTATCTATCAAGCTTTTCCACTTGTTATCTCTCCAGAAAGTTGTATCTAACATCACTTTTCATTATTTTCCCCATTTTAAGGGAACTGTTCGACAACCAAGAAAACAGTGCTTCTTATTACTCTGTGATAATGATTACCGACAACCAGGTAGGAATTTGGAAATCATATTTCATTGATTATGATTTTATTGTTCTCTATCCTATTTCATTGTAAGTTTCAATCGAATGATGGTAAGCGATATTTTTTATATGTGAAAATGCTTCATTTCTTTCTATCTGAGAAAGAAATGAAAATCAACTCCTTGCTGAAATTTTTTGCTGAAGTATCTTAAATAGATGAACAAATGAAATGAAATATCGTTGAATTGTTGCCATTGGAACCCTAAGAAAGGATATTCGATACAGGGAATTTTATTTATCGGATTACAAAATCCTTTTTATCAATACGTCGTCATTTCTCATGAATAAATCGAATTTCATTCTATTATTTTGGCACTTCATTGTTTCAGTCAGCACTTTACATCGTATCGTTAAATCTTTTTGCTGAGAGTGTTGTTCTCGTAAGGTCCCACTCACTGACTGAAAGATAGCGATTGTTACTGATCGACTAATCGACATTCTTTTAGTCTATTCAGATCAAAATGAATGCTCGAGGGGATGTGCGGCACTCGCGAGATATATATATACTTCATTCTTATTGTTTATGTGTTGTTACAATGCCAGTGATGTCCTTGTTTATCGTTGTTCTTGTTACTATTACTGATGTCATTGCGGCGGTACTTTTATTTTTATTCTTTTTCTTGTTATTGTTGTTGCTGTTATAATTTATTATTATTATAATACTATGAGTTTTATCATCGTTGTTAGCAAACATTATATGCCAAGCATTGTGCGATAGATAATAAAAGAACGCGTACAGCAATACGCGTAACATTTATTCATCTGCACAAATGCCTAAGTTTTTTGTCTTTGTTCTGCATTGGTGTATATCACTTCACCTCGCACCTTCCCTTCCTGCAAAAATATAACCTTTGCTCACATTCAGTTAATCTTTAGAGTCTGTTGTTTCCATCAATTCTCTGTGAAAAGAGTTGTGAGAGTAACCGTTCAGAGTGTTTCATTTTATTTTAGAATCTATGAAACGTGAAAAAAGTGCACAATTCATTGTTAATTGTTTATTCAACTCCTTTGTGGGTAATTGTTACTGATTTTGAGAGAGGAATTGCAAATTAGTAATCGATAAATCAAGAAACTCTTTGTCTAAGAAAGAACCAATGAGGAAAGGACAATCTCAGGCGTTTTCCATTCTGCATCGAATGCACTATCGGCAACGCGTAAGAAACGCTTCTTGCCCCACTCTGAAATGTATTTCGGACACTCCATTCCTCTTCAAATCGGATTCCGATACAATTTAGCAATCTTGCAAGCACTTCACATTAACACAAATGACGCCCATTGATCCACTTCACTATTCACAATCACAGTAATATCGTCGTGAGGAATGAGCATTTCATCGATAGAAAGTGTCCATCTATTAAGTTTGCTATTTCATTTTTTGTGCTTATCGAGAGCAAAAATCTCCCCTAGGGCGATAGTTGATACAAGTGAACGATGTGTCATAGAAATAAACGAGACCTTAAGGCTGTTGCGCTTCTTTTCTTCTTTGACTCTCTGCTTCATGACATCGTTTTTTAGTGGTCACTTGTTTCGCTCCATTTGCACCATTAAGCTTGTGATTTTTTGCATTTCGATACTTTTACCTTTTTTTTTTTTATTAATTTGCTATGGCTCCTATCTGGTTGCCCGCCATTTCTAACTGTTTTTTATGGCGTGGATGAAATAACATCAAATACGTTGTTGGTTTATATAGGTGAAGTGTAGGAATGGAATAAAAGGAAGAAATTTTTAAAAATCGTTGCTCGATGAGGGGCTTCACTGTATAAAGCTAGGCGAGTTCCTGATTTCCTTTTTCCGTCAGCACGCAACGTTTTGTGCAGCATCACTGAGTCGAAAGATCACTGAAGTATTTATTCAGGTAACTTCTATATTTAGTTATTCAGGTAACTTCTAAAGAAAGTTATTTTGACTCATAGATAAGAAATTCAGTGATTGCATGTGTGCAACAGATGCTATGGTTTACTGCACTTCGAAATAGTGATTTATTGGTGTTATGCATAATAGATGAAACTTTCGTACTTTTAAAGTACATTAATCTCGACGACGCTAGGTGAAATATTTTATAATGCATAGAAATATTTTTAAACACAAACTGCCTTACCGAAATATTCGTATAAAGATTTATCGAATATATTGCGCTGAAATAGACCACCAATTCTAGTTGAATGCAGCTTTTTTGCGGCGGAGGGAATTAAGGCGAAAATATTGATAGTGTTATAGCGAAATCCATTACTCAATTACTCCAAAAACTTTATATTTTTATTCGAACCTTTCAATCGCATCGAAGATCTCAACACTCCTTCTTTTACAAGCACATAGGAAACTTATATCGCATGAATGAAGTGCTTAGATATGCGTTATGATTTACCCGAAAAGTGCAGAAATGAATATTGATCACTCTTAATGCACTAAGTGCACTATTTTTGTTTATGACGGTAGATAAAATGCTATCATTATTATTTTAAACTGAAGCTACAGTTATTCCAATCTTACTAAACAGTAGCGCACATTTACAGCAATCGTTCGGTTGAATGTTGTTCACTGATTATCTTTTCAAGTCTGAATCAATATTCATACATCAACGTTATCTACTCTATTTGTTCAACTAATCAATAAGAGCTACATTCATATGAAACATCTAGTTTTATTTTATTCAAAAAAGCAATTGGAATAATGGTGAGACTTGTTGAAATTCAGATGGGCAATACGATAATGGAATGTGCTTTACGTTCGTTTGTTGAAATCAACAAATGATTGAGTTTATTTGTTGAAAGAAGCTCATCTGAACATTCAATCATTGCACAATGTTCTATCATGAGTGAGTGTTCGAATTCGTGCATCGCACGATAACGTTGCAATGGCGCGTTGCACTAAGGGTGTAGAGCCACAATTATGAATGTGACTCAAAAATTTTCAAATTGTTTTTATTCGACTATTTAATGGAGCTTTCAACTGAATATTTTGATTTATATTTATGTAAATTTGTGTGTGAAATGCATCAATTTTTAAATTCAATCTTTGTTAGCATTTAAATGCAAATCCAAAATTTATGCATTCTATTGCAAAGTCTTCAGCAGCAACGCAACTCTTCATCTTTCGTTAATTCTATACGTCATATTTGCGATCGATTCAATATGAATGAAGGAATGAATTGTCTCTTCGAATGCATTTTATTTCATAGGCAATGAAGGGTGCATTGTGTTGATGCATCTGAATGCAAATATGGGACTGTCAAATATCTAATCATTCATCAACGATTTATTGAATTACAAAATAAGTGTTAGGAAATGCTGAACGGGACGGCACAATATGCTCTTTTTGCAATATCGCTTGTCGAACTGGCCGCTTTCAGAAACTGCTAACAATTAAAAAAAGAGATATAATATTTTAATCGAACCGCTCGCACGAATATTCTGCAAGCGATTCGTCTTTCAGGCGCTCTTGCAAATGTTTCCTTGCAAAGCGCATTATGGCAAGGTTGTGTCTGTGTGCGTCTGTTGTTTGACTGTCTGTCTATTTGTCGGGTAGTTTCAACTCGGCAATCACTAAAGCTGAAGTTAGAGAATTTGATGCACAAGTTGAAGATACTGAAATATACTAAAAGAAGTCGTCATATCCCGCAACTGGTTCAATTTCGACTCAGCATCGTTTGTTTCGTAAAAATAGATATTTTATAAGGAATTCTTAACGGTTTTATATTTTACTGTCATTCGGTAATTGAAGAGAACAATTGCACTGTTGAACGGTAATGCAACAGCGCATCTTGTGCCAATTGTTTTCCTACGTTGCTCCGTCTATCTCATCTTATAGGCAATAAAATTGTAGTTTGTTTAAGGATTTATAAAGGAAATGATAAATGCATATATAGTTTTTTATTAAAATTAGTGGTTCTATAGATTGAATGAATAAATTTGTTAGCAGACTTTTTATGCAATTCTTAAGAGTTTTGTGAAGGGATAGAACGCCATTCGTTATTTGTGATGCTAAACACCACTTGAAGCGTCCACCGTATAATTGATGCTTTCACGTTTTGTAATATTGCTGCAATTACTTGAATTTCCCTTCTGCTATTGTAGTATATCTAGATATTTGGAATGTCTAGAGCTCGCGTCACTACCACCTGAGAAAGGGGAAAATTAAAACCAACAGTAGTCATAGAGAAGTGGCGAATTGCGCATTCTGATGACTTCACACAAATATTTCATTTTCCACCAATCGATATTTCGCTTTCTAAACATCGAAACTGCACAGAAGCACAACCTTTTGCCTCATAAATACGCTACTTACGAAATCTCGCAGCTTATAATTGAAGAGTAAGTTTCAGAGCTGACAAAATCGATTTACATCAGCCTTTCTCACCATTGATTCGGTCTGTCATAGTTTCCATCTCTTAACAAGGTCTTGCACGGTCAGATTACCCTTAGTTATGATGGGCGCACGCTTATTTACGGTAGATCACCGCATATAAGAAATCATCTAAACAGCATGTCTTCATTTAAGTGTCTCCGTTCGAGGCGTAGCGCAATATCTGCAGGCAAATCTATTCTGCTTGGCTAGTATATAGTTTCAGTCCATCCCGTTCCACGTCGGGATGCAGGCCGATCGTTGTTTCATGGCACTTCATGCTCTTACATTGCGGAATGACCACATGCGAGCAGTTGAGTGCTCGTTTTCATGGTGGGCAGGCCACGCATTTGCTACCTTTCTTTATTATACAATAAGATAGGGAAGTTTCGCTCTGTTATACACTGTTTAGAGTGTTGCACTAGAAAGTGCCGCACTGTTTAGAGTGTTGCACTAGAAAGTGCCGCACTGTTTAGAGTGTTGCACTTGAATGTGTTGCACTGTTTAGAGTGTTGCACTGTTTAGAGTGTTGCACTGTTTAGAGTGTTGCACTAGAAAGTGTTGCACTGTTTAGAGTGTTGCACTTGAAAGTGTTGCACTGTTTAGAGTGTTGCACTGTTTAGAGTGTTACACTAGAAAGTGTTTTATGGAAAGAAGAATAGCTGCTGTAGTACGAATATTTATGTCGTGTATTGATGTAATCCTGAAAATGGTGTGTGTGGTAAGGATTGTGCTGTTGCCGGATCGAAGCAGAGATCGGGTTTAATTGTTAAGCATGATGAAGTGGGTTAGACTCGGCTGTAGCCTCAGCTAGGCGATCAGAAACCCAAATAGTTCCGTTTGCAACGGGGAACTGGTTTCGCCAGATTCTTGATGGTGTGGCATTCGGCAAATCAAACACTTGGTAAGGTGGTTGATTAGTTGTCCGCTGATGCTAAAGCAGAACACACGTATTAAAGATGCTGTTGTAGTTTTCTCCTCCATCCTTATCTCCTCCCTCTCCCCTTCCACCCACCTCATTTCCCTTTCGCCGTTTCCTCCTTCCTGTTCTGTGCATCATTTCGATGTTTAGTGCACACATGATCTTGCTGAAAATGAGTGGTAGTTATTAGTTGTAGCAATGAAATGATGCAAGTTGCAAGATTGTATAATAAGAGCAGTTATCTATAATCTGTGGCTGTGAAGCTTCGTATGACGTCATCTAACGTAGGGCTATTAAACAGTAAATAGTGCTTTGGAAGCACGCTGTAATGCATGTGTTCAGCTAAACGATTGCTGTGCTTTGAAATATCTCGGCAGTTTAGCTGTTCTTTTGGCCTAAAGCTTGCCTATTTTTGGATTGGGCGTTGCCTGTTGTTTTGATCTATACTGAACCATTCATCTGTTTCTTTTTGCTTTGCATGATAGGTGAGTTCATCGTCGATTAGTTTATTCGTTATTGTTCGTTTGCAGTGATTATTTATAAAGGGAATGTTCGATGTCATTATGTGATTGCTTGTTTTGCATTTAAAAAAACAAACTTCTTATTGATTCTTCAGAGATTTTCATTCGATTTTAATCAAAGAGAGTTCTTATGCGTTATTATGTTATTTTTGTTGCATTTTGAGGTCGTTCATGTTTTTGTTGTGTTTATAAAGTGCGTATCAAATAATCTTCTAAAAGATATTATGTTCAGAAGCGTGTTGATATTGAAGGCTGACAAATGGATGGTGTGTCCATATTTCTGACCTGAAAAAATTGCACGTTCATATTCTCTCTTTCTTTTTTCAATATTATCTTTTTATTTCCTTTTTTTGCATTCTCTTCACTAATAGCTCGATTGAGTGAGTAATGAGGGAGAGCATCACATCGTTATTTTCTGCTTCAAGAGAAGTGCTTTTGGAATATAGGAAAGCGCAGATTTAATATGCTTATTGTGTGCTCAACACGATGGATCGTCTCATTGTTATGGTTCACCTCCCTCACGTTGATTTGACACATTTGCCAAGTGATTGAATATTTGGCCCGAAATTGCGAGATTTTATGATTTAATGGCTTATCTTATTTGCGTTATTTGTGTGATTGAGGTGATAGGCTTGCCAATATGTTCGATCGATGAGCAACGGCTATGCATCATCTGCTTCATTGCTACCAGTTGTAGTCGCTCGATTTTTTCTCTGATCCACATTGTAGATATAATTCTTTATCGTAATTGATTTCATTAATGACACACATTGGACCCAACTCTCAGTACACTTGTGACGATTATTTTTACCTTCCCAAAGTGGGAAAACACAGCTTTTTCGATGGTTACCTTTAAAAAGAACCCACTGTATGATAGTCTTATCACGAGTTTTTCAGTTCTCTTCTTTACATATTGAAATAATCAACATCGGTTCGTTATGGTCGTTATGTCAATGTTACGATACCTTCATATCACAAAACCTATCTTCATCTTTGGTTTAGAGAAAATCATAGATTGCTGTTGTTCATTTCCACGGTCATTATGGAGTCAACTATTGTCGCCTTCTTTTTCAACCATTTTTTTTCTAGCGGTGTGCCGTGATTACAATACGTTTTGCTGGTTATTGTGATGCACTTATGATTTTGCTGCTTTTGGTTGTTTTTATTTCTTTGAAGGTGGTGCTCGTTTTGGTAATTTCTTATCGCCTTTCTTTGCAAACAGTGCAATGATTTGCTTTTATCATCACATGCTCTTGCGTCTTCTTGATGCTTGCAATGCTAAAAATGATAGACAACCATTCGCATCAGATCTTCCTAAATCGCATCACAAAATAAAATCCTCTCATTTTGTGAGTGATCGTAATGGAGTTACTCACAAATTCATTAAATTTTCAACTATTTTGCTCCCAGTGGCTACCTTCCCCCTCCTCCTTACTCTTTCCTCTCCTTCCCACATCTCCTATATCGGATTGGCAGATTGTATTAAGGCGATCTGTTTGAGCTGATCAGTCATACTTTTTAATAACTCTATAAAAGATATAATTTGTCGTACTTGTTAGCTTTATGTTGATGGGATAGATCTCGTTGACTTTTATAATCCAAATTGATCGGAAATTGAGTTGTGTTGATGGTTGAACTCGTATGCAAATTGAGGGAGAGAGGACCATCAAGTTTGGGTATTTAGCAATTCATAGATATGTTTGATGGGTTGTTACACTTGCTATCATTGTTGATCGGGTGTTGTATGGTGTAGAATCTAAAGAAGTGAAGTTACGAAAATAGTTGGTTCAGGGATCGATGAGGAGGTATTGCAAAGTAGATGTTGGGGAAGAGGATTGACGAGAGTGGTGAGAGGGTGAGAGGGAGGGAATGTTTAGAGGGGGAGCGACGTGTGCAATGAGCCGATTGAATACTGCGCTTGCAGTTCGATATGCAATCCATTGTGTGTGTGCTACCAACGGTTCGATAATATCGATGGGCGTTCTTTCTGTTGGCCGTGGTTGAAGCATGTTTAGTTTCCAATGAGGCAAAGTTGGAGGCATTATGGCTTGTTTGGAAAGGAGGTAATGTTTTATTGGGATTATTCGGTTTCATTTAATATCTAAACCGCGCATTCTTTTTTATATACCCGTAAGGAACGTTTATACCTTTATACCATAATATAACTTAATGTAACCGTTCTCCAAAGGTATTTGAGTCTACGCACAACGATAATGCACTAAAGGTTACAGATGAACATATTGTAGTTTGTAGTTTGAAGTTCGATAGTTCGATATATATTCGATAATCCTCAGCTTATTTTCATTTCGATAGATTATTTTCTCAATAAATTATTGAATTCGAGTTAACCATAAAATTTGCATATAGAATTCATTATTCAGCTAATTAAATAGAATATTTAAAAAAAAAACGTTGTGATTGATTTTTTTTTCGGGAAATTTTGGCAATCGCTCGACTCAACAAATCGAATCACAAAAGCACATATCGTGCGAGCATTTCTGGCCAGCTTTCCCACTTATTCTTTTTTTTTGAGTAGAATCAAGTTTTTTTTCTGTTCATCTCTTTGTTGGATCAAAGTTCTAAATGTTGCTGATCGAGTAATTAAATGCTCAACTGAAATGATTTACTCATTTCATCTATCGCACCGAATTAAATGTCCTCAAAGGTGAACGTTTTGTTTGCCCTCTTTGAACTTAGATTATTTAATGTTGTACTAGAAAGTGTTTTATTGAATACTGCTTTCTTATTTGAGCTTGCGTCACTGTATTTACCGTATGCCATTCCCCTAGATGTCAGGTCACATCCTCACATCCTGACTTTTACTATCCCACTTTCATTAAAAAAGTTGTTAGGGTTTTCAGGTATAAGGTATACGAATATCGATGCAACATTTGACTTTGATCACATCGTGCATTTGTACTTTGATCCATTTTCTCTTTCCCCTCAGCTATCAGCAAAGTGGACTCTATTTCTGCTACGATCACTTCCGGGACCTCTCATCTTTTCCTTCCGATAAAGGCTACTCATGGGGATTATAATCTTGAAGCCTCTATCCCATTGATGTTATGTCCTCATTAAAAATAATTACTACCAGAAAATGAAATGGATATTGGCGTTCCTCTTGTTATTAAGTTTCTCTAAACAAGCTTTCTTAGAGATCAACATCAAACTTGTGGTGCCTTGTCGGTATTACTTAAGTGGGGAAGGGAAGAGAGAACTGGTCACGGCCAATAATTAGCTCAATATTTGTATTTTAAGCGCCCGAAGGCTTAATAGCTTTATAGGTGGTTATTGGTGCAAATCTGCGAATTGTGGTTTTTCTGGATATCTGACGTCTAAAGGCTATAAACCTCGCTGCAGAGGGCAATTTCCAAGGGGATGGGGATGCAACATTCACTGAATCATATCGAAGCGTTACATCAATCTGATGCATTCGTCTCACAAATCGCTAAGCAGTTGCCATAGGGTGCTGTGGATTGTGTTGAGTGCCTCACACTTCATCGGTTACCTGAAGAATTGTATATATTCTACCATTATTGGTCAATATTCTCGATCTATATCAATCTGGTCGAATGGTGATTTCCTATTGCGATGGCAGCAATCACTGTCACAAAAAAAATCGATTCGCTCATGTGGAAGTAGGGATTATGGCGTCAAGATATAATCTCCCCGAAATAAGGCTGCTATGTTCGCCACTTGTTGTTTTGAATCGATTCGTCTGTGTGTTGCATGTAAATTATGAATTATATTCGACCAAATGCACTTAGTAGGGAGGGAATGCTTTTTCTTTTTTTTTGATATGTAGCTGCATACATATGATTTTTTTATATTGCAACTAAACGATATTATTCGCTTGCATGTATGGTCATGTTTTGCTGTGATTTAAAAATTCACATTCCTTGGGGTGAAGGGGGGGGGGGGGAGGGTAAGATATAAGAATTATAACATTTTTGTCGATGCATTTTTGAAGTACCAACCTCAGTGAACGTAGTAGAGAGTAGTTTGAGAAGGGAAATCGGTGATGTGTCTCAGATTTGTTGCTCTAATAAGGTCATATGATTCCAATAACGTTTTTTTAATGAACACTACGTTGAGAGTACTTCTTATAGGAAGTGCTAAATAATACCACTGCTTATATAACAAGGCGCACGAAGGCATCTAAGATGGTCGATGAATTTTGTCAGTTGTTGCCGAGTGCGATCGCCAATTTCTAACGTGAACACAATGAATGCATTTCGTTTTGAGATGTTAGTCTGTTTTTCACTTAATTTTTTTTCCAAACAATTTGCTCAGCGTTTCACTGTTTTCTTGAATTTATATCACATAAAAATTACTTCCGGTCATTTTTTGTTTAGTGGCCATCTAACCTTTGACCCTTAGAATTGTCATATTTCTTTGAAAAGGAATTTTTCTACTTTTATTAAGATTTAACATAATTTTTTCCACTCGAATAATTCTTTAAATTCTAAAAATGCAACATTTTTTTCCACTCATTGATCTTAATTAGTAAGTAAGCAAAAAATATATTCTGCATTCGTTTATATTTTAATTTCAGTTTTCAATATTTTTCTGGATATAACGATTGATTGGTTGTTGAATTGCATTATATTTGTTTACTCGTATTTTATACACTCTAAAATATTTGCTATGAGTTTTTAAGTTGAGAGAACTCAATTTGCATAATTCTCCACTGAGATAATTTGCACTAGTATTTCGATATTTATGAAGTTGATATGGGCGCACACTTCAACGCAGTTTACTGAGTGCACAACTTTTAGAGTTGCTCTTTGCAAAGATTTTAGAGCTGCTATCTGCGCAGACTAGATCGTGATGGGGGGAACAACAACTTTTACCGTTGAAACTGAAAGTGTTAAATAATTTTGCATTCGATTCTCGCTTTTCGTGTTGTTTGCTGGTTTACTCATTATGTCAATATTTTTATTGGTTGGTTCCGTATGTTTGTCTCTCTGTTTGTTTATTTGTTTATTTCAACTCTTGAAGCATAAAAGTTGTGGTTTTTTTAATGTTAAAGTCGATTTAAAGGAAGAAATTATAGCGATTCATTGTGGTGCTGTTGAAAATTAGAAGTGAAACGTTTTGCTTATTGATTTGTTTTGTTTCTCTTCTGGTTTTCAATCTTTCAGACTCCTCATCTTCAAACAATGCGCTCCTATTTTCCGGTCGTCTTGTTTCCAACTGCTCATCTTACTCTGTCTCATGTCTGTCCGCTCTTTCCTCCATCTACTGCAAAGATGTTCAGCCTACTTCGTTACTGTTGTTTAGCCTCGGTATAACATTGGTTTATTCTTTCAGGAGTGAACAAGGAGAGTCAAGTGAAGAGGAGCTCGAGAACTTGGCTACAGGTGTGAACATAACGAACTTCTCGAATGCATCTGCAATGCGAGCCGCAACCCTTATTTCGTTGCGAAGGAGACACCGGAAGCATCGCGAGACCGAACTTGATGGTCGTAGTGGAGAGCGCTGGAACATGATGTAG
>JAAVTS010003488.1:8090-18961 GCA_022845575.1 Baylisascaris ailuri | reverse complement strand
ACTGACATAGCCTGGACGTTAGATGAAGGTAGGTACTGTAACGGAATTGAGCCGCTGCTACCGACCATAGGTCCAAGTTCCGATTCGTAGAGAGCGAAACCAGATGGTAGATGCTTTAGCATTCGTGGATTGACTTTACTGATGAAATTTGAACCAAGAAGAAAATCCTGTTCGTCCGTGTATAGGGGAAGTGGTAGTTGTTTTTGTGTTTGATGCCATATTTCACTTAGTGTCTCGGGAGAGATGTTTGCATGTAAAAATGGCTCAGTGACTCTAGGAAGAGTAAAGGCTTGTAGAAGTTGTTCCTTGCCGTCAGGAAAAGTGATTCATAAGGTCACCTCATAGCTGGAGTATTGACTGCCGTATCCCTCACCTACACCTTTTATGACAATGTTGCTCTCTCTTAGCGGTTGTAGACCAAGGCGGTCAGCAAATTTTTTAGTTATAAAAAACACTGACTTCCTTGATCGAGGAAGAATTTTGCTTTCAACGTGGTAAGCGAAGAGAGTGGATTGAATACGCGGGCTGTAAGCCACAATAAAAGAGACACATTTTCTCTTGTTTGCTGCATCTGCGATGAAGTGATTGTTGCACCGGTGATCTCCACGTTCTCAGCAGAAGGCATAGCAATGACGGCAGCATTTGCTATTCGATGAGTTGCTCGTGTATTCTGTGGACAGAGCGCTTTGTTGTGTGCTTGTTTACAAATAGAACATGGTTGTGCTCGACAATCGCGTACAGCATGTCTACTTTTGAAGCGATTAGTACAGACACCTAGTTGCTGTATACGCTGTTGGCATTGTTCGACTGTCCGAAATCTTCTGCATTCTGACTGCCAATGGATTCCGTTGCAAAATATGCATGACCTGTTCGGCGTTGTCATTATGTGATTATGAAATTCTGAACGAGTGTTTATTTGGTAACGAGGAGTATTTTCTTTATGCCGTTGATTATGCGCGGCTGCATTTAACTGCACCAGTCCGGGAAAGGCTGATGAACGAAGTTGGCGATTTCGAGTAACGTGAAGATGTCTGATGAATTGTTTCGGTTGTTGTTGATTTCGGTATGTGTCCCCGCACTGCATACATTCGTTATATGTCGATCGAGATGAACAATGTTCAGTTAGGTGGGAGAGTGGTGGTGTATGTGTAGCAGCCAGCATCCGAATTTCAGCGAGAAGAGTGGATTTAAAGAGGTCAGTTGTCGAAATCGGCGCTCGCTGCTTTTCCTGATACACACATCGTTTCGTTGCTTCCGGGAGATGATCTTCGAGGTCAAAAGGAACATGAGCGTTTTCCACACCTAGTCCGGCCAATTGCATGTGATGTAATATGCGAGACGATTCGNGTGCTGGATTGGGGAGATGGCGACTTCGTCTTTATCGCCGTAAATTGTTCGTAATGTATTGATAACGGGTTGATAGTTGGCCTCAATCAGTTGATAGCCAGAAACTGACCCTTTACCTTCTCCCCTCAAGCAGCTAAAAATATATGTTAGCTTCTCTGCGAGTGAGAGGTGTGGCTGTCCATCTACGGTAGCTTCAAAAATTCCCAAAACTCAAACCAAGCGAAGGGTTTGCCACTGAATGTAGGAAGTTCGAGTTTGGGTAATTGTACAGAAGGCGCTTGTGGCGCAGGTGTTGCGGTATGAGGCGTTAATGTTGGTGTTGTCTGCTGCTGAACTTCGCTGTTAATACTTGCTCCTGTTGCGAGGTCCATATGCCCTAGTCGTGTTAACTGATCGTGACAAGTTTGTTCAAAGAGATCGACTTTTTAAAGCAACGTTTCGATTCTTTCTAAAGTTAACGCGAATCCCTCTNTTTCGATTCTTTCTAAAGTAAACGCGAGTCCCTCCGGATCTTCTGTCATGTCGTGGAAGGCTTTTTCCTCTGCGTTAATTAATTCCGGGTCATCCTTAGCGCCGAAGGAATCGAGTAAAACTTCCCAGCGTTGATAATGCCGATTGAGAGTACTTTTTTTGTGTGTGAGGAGTGCTCTGGTGGAAACAATTGTTGGCAGTATGGTACTAATGCTTTCAGCTTGAGTTACGAGTGGTTGCGCGCTTTCAGGTTGAAATGGTAATAGATGTTCAGCGTCTTTTAACAGAGGGATGCATAAGTGGAGGATGGGTTTGACTGCAGCTAGGATCGGGTTGGATTTTAATGGCCGTGGCTTAGATATTGCTCGGGTTTGTTAGCGGTACCGACGGACCATGTAGCTTCAAAAGGCTAATAGTTAGAATGCAATGCCGCCTTACCAAAAGGAGAATTAACTTCGTTGAAGTGGTCGAAATAGAGGCGACGTCGGAATACAATGAAGCAAGACGTTGGAATACGATGGTTCGAGGGACAGCAGTCCCCTCTTTTACACCCCAATGCCCACTAGTCGGCTGGGGCTGCTTATATGCCGCTCCAGCCGACAGTGGACTTCGTTCCCAGTGTTAGCCGATCTCAAAACATCGGCCGACACTGGCAACAACGTCGCAAGAAATTTTGAATTCTTGCGACGTCTCCGTGGGAATGCTTTCGCGACGAGTGCACAGTGCACTTAGCACTGTGTGCTCATCGCGACATATGAAGTACTTATTCGGAGATGTGCCGAGTGCCGATTCCGATGTCCGTAAAATGTTTAGCATGCGGCGGTCATTTCGTGTACCCTTGGTCGAATAAGTTGCTTGATTCAGTGATTGGGAAATGATCACATAATGGTGGTCGTGAAGTGTTCAAAACTTATCGGCAATTTGTTCAACGCAAATTAAAATGAAAGTTTTTAAAATAACCAGATGAAAGGTGCTTTCAAACTGTGATTTTAAAAGACGACAGGAAGACACATCTCCACGGAAATCTGCACTCAGTAAAGTGTGCTGATCCCTCCATTCCCCACTGACCGCCCTAATTCACAGCCACTCAATCTCCGCACCAAATTACTGAGATATTGTGACCCATGCACAGCGAACAAGAATATTGCATTATCCAGAAAATCGTCCCATAATATCTTTCAGAGCTAGTAAGATAAGGAGGAGGGTGAGAGACTGGGAAAGTAAAAGGAATTGAGGGAACCGAACTGAAATGTGGACCCTGCAAGAGCGAGTAATGCAGGAAACTTTGTAGAGCGAAAGTAGTATAGGAACAGATAAAGCGGAATAAGAACACTCTTTCCGAGCAGGTGTTAACTCAACAGTAGTAGTAGGCTGGATACAAATCATTGAGATATTTTGCTTTCTCGAACGTCCTCCCTATCCGCTCATCTCCACCGTATACGGTAGCTCTCTCAGACGTAAGAGAGTTGATCAGATTTTTTATCACTATAGAAATAGAGGAAGCGTTCTTTTTCATCCTTCTTAAGAAAACTACTTTTATTTATGATGAAAAATTTCTCTTTCCCGATAGATCATTCTACCGCCACGTCATAACGCAATGTAACTATAGCAAATAGATTGAATAACGGAAGATGACAATGTACGCTTATTATATTCAAATTTAAATTAGTTAATTGCTGTCCGTTCCGACCAAGTGGGAGTGTATGGTGTCGGTAAAGGACGCATGGTCGACTTGTTTTTTTACGGCTAGAGGAGAACCGGTTAGTACTACATCTTGTCATTCGTGTGTGCGATTTTTCTCATATACCGCTAGTTCGCAACGCTATCTTAGCCTTTCATATCCTTTGCATAATACTCATTGTAGGATCTACTATACTGGTATGTACAGCAAATAATAAACTTTCGATTGTTGCCGATTATATCAACATGTGATCGTGACTGATTTCGTTAGTTATTGTGGCTTACTGACAATTCACTTAGCTGCTGCGTTTTTCAAGAAATTTTATGTTCTTTAAGGGGAGAGGGGATGAGGTGAGAGGAAACACTAATAACGAGTGACTTCGGCTTAAACTAAGATTAAAATATCGATTCTGACTGTGGTAACGTAGAAAAATGACTTCCTGTTAAGTCCAAGCCCAATAAAACGAGTCCACTCTATAACCCCGACTTATCTCGGAGTAGTCCCATCGGTCAGCTCGAAGGCAGTCCCGCGATAGCTCCATTTTGATTCTGATTACGAGCTTCATCGTACCATCTGCTGTAAATAATATTTACTACCAAGTATCACTATAAAATCGCTAGTTAATCTCGCCTCTAAGTCTTCCAGCACTTTATTGCCCCAGTTTGTGAGAGTTACGGAATTTGCCATATCCTATGAAAATGTAGTGAGCTCAGGCTTTGTGGCAACAAACTGTAGCGTATTTTGTTGTTCAAAAAATGTCTACTGCCTAAAAAAAAACGTCTGCTGCAGCAGTAAATGTGCGTTTTTAATTAGAACTGCGCGTTACCTTGTTGCTGTGGATCACATTTGAAGCCTCACAATGTAATAAATTTCATGTTTCGTTGTTTACCGTAATGTCAAACTCTATATGGTGGCCTGTAAGCTTTGAAGAGGAAAACGTTGAAACGGCATCCGAACGATCAAGTGTGTGGTGGTTGGTGATGGTGCAGTTGGTAAAACGTCTCTTCTGATATCTTACACCACCGACAAATTCCCTACCGATTATGTACCAACAGTATTCGACCGATATGAGGTATCGCACATCTCCCACTGTTGTAATTTTTATGAGTCGGGGATCAAACACAATCAGTATACTTTGAACGCTACGGTTGAGAGAGTTTTTTGAAACTTATGCGTCGGGAGTTATTTAATGGGCACTTATTCAATGTCTGAGTGACGTGTTTGTTACCGGTTTAAAAACTGTGGACTTCATAGGAAACATAATCACGTGAGGTTACACAAATGCACCTTATTTACCACATTATCACACCATATTCAATGTTCGGTCGCTTGCTTTAACTTTGCAGGCCATTCTAGCGTCAACTTGTGATTCTATGTTATTAGACGAGTTTTTGGAGCTCATCCCTATCCCCTCCACGGGAGGCTTCCTCGCGACGACCGCCGCACCGTCACGATTCGTAAGTTTTGAATCAATCGCAGGAGTCCCCGCGATCGAAAAGCCTCCGCCCCACTGGGGTCTCCGCGGGTGCACCGGTGGTTTCCGTCGTTTCTGCGAGGGACGTTAGAAGAGAAATCGATATCATCGAGTCAATCGCAGAAAACCATGTATGTTTCTTCGTTCCACAAAAGTGATATTGGAGGAATGAAAACAATTTATCTCTAACAGTTAATATGGCAGCGCTTCCACAATGTGTTGGATGTTCGTCATGGTGATGCAGTTGGTATTTGCCCGTTTAAAAAGTTGAATTAAGAAAAACAGCTAACTGCAGGTAACAGTGATTAGCGGTGGTCTACCATTCACTTTACGATTGTTCGATACAGCTGGTCAAGAAGATTACGATTTTTTGCGTTCACTGGTCTATCCTGACGCTGACGTTTTCCTTGTATGTTTCTCCGTTGCATCCTCGGAGTCCTTCGAAAACGTTAAAGCAAAGGTATGTTCCTCAACGCTTTGTTCTAAGTGCTTTCTTAATCGAGATTGTTGGAACTCTGTGTTATTTGTTCTGTCCACAGTGTGGAAGTATAGGCATTTAAACGAGACATCCAGGCAGATTACATCTGCGCGCACGGAGGATGCATTACTGCTAGTCAACATCTTCACTAAAATATGTCAGTATGTCAGTCGAGTCAAATATTTCAAATATTTTACTATGTAGCAGTTAAAATATGTCGAGTCAAATATGCCGGTCCAACATTCTGTCATCTTTCAGAAAGGTACATTTTAAGCCACGTATGTGGTCGGTCACGCTGAAAAACGCATGAGCAGAAGTTTCCTATTGTGAAGAAATCTCATTTCCCAGGATATGAAGAGGGAAATTGGAAAGATTCTCAGAGAACTTGGAATGCTCTTTTTGCCCTAATGTTCTTCAGCAATTGTGGAGCACGCAGCTTAAATGAGACAAGAAATATCGGAAGAGGAGAAATTCCAGGAAGTTCCAAATAAAAGCCTTGAAAACTTGAAGGCTTCATTGCATTTAAAAAGGGATGAAGTGTATGGAAGAGGGAGAAATGAGTCAAGAACTTTTTTCCTTTCCACATAAGGATTCACAATTTGAGTAATCGAGTAAAAGCGACTCTGTTGCATCCTGGATTCTCAAATTCTGTTTTACTTCTTGTTCCTTGCATTGATCGTTTCCGAGAATTTTCTGTCATTCGGCAGTCGCTCGAACTTCCCGCGAAACCGTCGCTATTCAACCTTTCAGCACCTCCAATCAGGTTTGAACTCCTTGATTAGCGAGTCGCTAGAGGGAGGTGATTGTACGGCCGTATAACCATGCCATATGTCAATAAGGCGATCTTATAATCAGGACGTTCTCATGCAGTGCGCAGCAAAATTTGCACGGCGCTGTTTTCCTTGCATCAGAGGAGTTCATGAATGATAAGAGATTTTATTGAGGTTAGGTAGATTACAAGGTGGAGCATATTTTTTTCATAAATCTTATGAGTCTAGGTTGAACTTCACGCTCATTCTTCCAGAAATCACGAACGAATGCGTTATTTAATGAGATATCAATGAGCACTTTGTTGCGAAGCATAACGTCCTGTATGAGATGTCCATTACCTACGAGCTGTATTCGCAACTTCCTTTCAAATTTAGACTTCCATGAGCGAATTACTTTCTTGGCCGAACTTGTGCTGAGAATATAAAAAAGCAGCGCTGAGGAAACTGCTTTAAGAATATTGTGAGGTTGATTTGTTTATAGTGGGTACCAGAGATCAAGCGCCTCTGCTCGAGAACACCGTACATGCTAGTGGGCACTCAGGTCGACTTGAGAGATGATCCGTCGCCCTTTATTCAGACGCCCATACTGAGCGGAGACAAGCCAATCTCATTGGAAATGGGCAAAATTTTAGCAAACGAGGTCAAAGCTGTGAAATATATCGAATGCTCCGCTCTTACCCAAGTTAGTCTTTTCATGTTTTTACCTCAGAAGTTTCCGATTGGGTTTCGCCAGCTTCCACGTTAAACAGTGATGTTAAGGCGAAGCTATTTTACACAAACAAGTTTACTCGAAATAATAGGTAATTACGATCATTTTTCTCACCAATGGTCGATAGTATAGAGATCCACATTCTCAAATATAGAGGTCCTGCTCATGCGCCTGGTAAATGACCTTCCTTGCATTGATTCCGTTTTTTAAAAATTATAGCCATAAAGAATGTGACGAAATTTTCATGCAACAAATTTTTCTTCTGTCGTATTTTGCACTTGGGACCTTTTATGCCAAAGTTTAGCATGCATCTTACATTATATCATCGTTTTTCCGTGCTATTTTCCTTGACATTCTCTCTTGAGCGTACTTCTAAGTGCTACTGAAATCGGCCCACCAGAAATATCGAGTGCTTTCTTGGGTGGACATTAGAACAAAGCACAAAAATTCTGCAAAATTCAATGTGAAGGACATACGCCTGCAAATCCTGCAAAAACGAATGCATATAGTGCGCCAGCTATTCTTTCATTGTTTGGTTTTTTTTTTTTTTTTTTATTGGACATAAAATGGAATGATGTGTTTTTGATGGATCGTAAAACGGAAATGTTGCGCTGCTCACTTGATATGAATTATGCATCGAGGTGGAATTAAATGCGAATTGCTTATTTGTGAATAAAATACAACGCTAGAAATAGATGCGTAGCAAATTTATCCATTGGTAGAAATAGATGCAAATCCATTGTTGCTTTCTTTGCAAATTTACTTCCCCTGTAAATAAACTCAAATCATTTTTTCGAAGAGGGTTCACCGAGGATGATTCGTTATGGTAGTTTTTTGGTGCCTTATGATGTGACGGTGATTGTAGCACCAACAACAATGGGTGAGGGAAGTGGATCGAATCCTCATACTCGTATGCAAGGTGAGATTTCTGCTCTGTTTTGTGTCGGCTAGCTGATGTCATATTTGAAAGCATTGTGAATGGTACGCTTATGTCGAACTCCTTCGGACATCGCTACAATATTCACTGGACTGTTTCCCCCTGTTGGTTATTGTAGATAGTTGCACCTCAATTTTATGTATTCTTAGAAATGTTGCTATGATTTTATGCATTACTATGAACGTTATCACGGTGATCATAATCAGTCCATACAAAATAAAATGAGTGCATTCTTCAGAAAAATATGAAAACATTGGTGCAAAATCACTTGAAGAGATGGCCTCTTCTAGCAAAGTATCACCATCGATCAGACGATAAACTGCCATTTTATTTGTGTTTCAGTCAATTGCTAGGTCTAATCGAAAGTTGAGTAGTTATAAGGAAAGGTAGCTCACTGAACAGAAAAGAATTCAACGATTTCAGTATGCAGTGAGCGAGACGATCACATTAGGGGAAATAATAGGTAGAAGACAATTGGAAAATGCGGTTTAAGGAGTTCAATAATGAGACGCATGATGTGATTACCGATGTCGTTTGTATCATTACATGATGCGATTTGTAGGCAATATTGCAATACTGTAGGATTGCTCCCCTCGTCATTCAGTCGAAAATTAATCAAACATGAATTCCCTAAAAATTGAAATTTCTCTTTAATTTCGTTGAGTGCTTTATGAGGTAAAAACTTTCAATGAGCTAATGAGCGAATCATAATGGCTCAAGTTTTTCTCTAATTTCCTCCTATGATTCCCCTTTGCCTTCTCCCAAAGAAAAACTGTGAAAAATGTTTGTTTTGTGAACGATATCCTGAACAGTGACAACGCGCTCCGGTCCATGCTCGCAAGCGAGTTAAACTGCCTCAATGCTCATCGTTTATAGACCGAGAACAGGCTGCTCTGGCTTTTTCGGTTGTCGTCTGTGCAGCTCATTCTTTGCATCCGAACATTTCTAAATTTCTAAATTTCCCCTTGATATTTTTTGTCATGACCGGGAACAATGCACTGAGTGGTGTCTCCTCCAAGACGGTTTCTGGTAGCGTCACAGGCTTGCCCAATCTTTTGGAGCGCATTCGTGAAAAATCTTACTAAAAGAGCACAGATGCATTCTTGTACGACTATACCCAAATAAGGAACTAGTGTAGGAAAAAAGAGCAGATCAGGGTGTTTCAGCAGGTATACGATCAAGACACTATCATCAAGTTGGAAAATTGATATTTTCGTTGTAACTGAAACATGCGGAGTGCTCACAATCCGGAAATTGTCCTGTTTGGTTAACTCATATGATGGAGGAAATTTCTTACTCTTTTTCTATTCTTATAGAAGAGCACATTCTCTTTTCTTTGCATGCTGACCTGCTCTGAAACAGTGAAAACTCTGCGAAGAGTAGCAGCGCATTGAATCCCAGCTCTTCAGCCATCTGCACATCACTCTTTATATAAAACGAGTACTTGTCTTGGCGATAACTTTTATTATATTCTCTATTTCGGCCACACAGTCGGTGACATTTCAACACCCCTGCGGAGAGGGTGGTAACGAAATTGCATTGTAGCCAGTATCATAGCTATTGCAACTTTTAACACATTACGCAGCCCACGAAAGCACATCGGTAGCACAAAGGTCCTGGCATTGACAGTATTAAAGTTTTGGGCGACCCTGACCCCGAAAGTCTTAATCACTCGCCCCGAGGTGAGGTGCTTCGGAGACTTTCAAGAAATCTTCGAAGCGCGATATGATGTTGGACAGTTCAGAGTTGGAATACTTTCTTCCTACCCAGCAGCCAATATATCTGAAGGTCGCTAAAAATCAAGCTGGCCTATCACTACGTGATCGTCGAACCTTCGACGAGTCGACGGTTCGGTGTGGATAACATTAGCCACAAACGCAGCCGCAAGAAAGAGATGGAGAGAGACGGCACGCGTCTTCAGCGAGCGACGCGATACCGGTCAATCGGAAATAAATCGTCACAGTAAATGTGCAAATATACATTATGGAAGCAAGACTCGAAAAGCGAATTTAAATACATTTGAAAGAGCATTAAAAGCTCTATCAGAATCAAAAATAACCTGTGACAAAAACAAGAACTTTTCTATAAGATCAATTTCTTACATGAAGTGCAACTGGTGTAAATAGCAGTGTCGCCTTATTCATTATCTCAAGCGTTATCGTTGTACATTTGTGACATAGTTCTTAATGAAGAACTGAAGTCATGACACGCCTTGACGATTTAATGAACTGACGAAATCATTCATAAAATGCATTAAACTCCTTGTGACTCCTTATGAGTGGATCTTTCATGTAATTGTTACATGCATCGGTCAAGAATTCTTCATTTCGACAGTTCTGGCTTTCCCTTAATTTCACTTCTTTCCTATATAGGCATACTGATAATGGGCATTGTAACCTCGCTTGATCATAAAAAAGCTAACCGACGCATTCAGGAAGAGGTTGATTGCATAGTCATACGTTGATTCCATGCAAACTTGCTTTCCGACATATCCCCGCCAGGACTGAGAAGANATAATGGGCATTGTAACCTCGCTTGATCATAAAAAAGCTAACCGACGTTGATTGCATAGTCATACGTTGATTCCATGCAAACTTGCTTTCCGACATATCCCCGCCAGGATTGAGAAGAAAATAGCGATTCGAAGGCTACATGCTCCCAATTGGAAGAATTGAAATTTACATGGGAGCGGACCGCAAGTGAATACAAGTCAGGAAACCTTCAACGTAAGCAGTGAAACGATTGCTTACGTTGAAGTGCGCAAGTGTGGCTAAAAAGCCCGTTCGCAAGATGTGCAGGAAATGAGGGAGAAGAGGGGGGTATCAGGAACACTCGCTTCGAACCACTAATCTAGAACGGCTGAATAAGATTTATAAGAAGTACTTGCCACACTTGCAGGTTACCTATGTTGCATGCAATCAACGTATGACAATGCAATTAACCAAATGCTGAATGCGTCGGTCGGCCTTTCTATCATAAAGCGAACATACAATGCCCATTATCC
>JAAVTS010003487.1:6585-18734 GCA_022845575.1 Baylisascaris ailuri | reverse complement strand
CCCCCCCCCCCCCCCCCTCCCCACCCTCTCTATCTGAAATTCCCTTACCAGGCTTTCCCGGGAAAGTTCGACTTATTTTGTTCTGTCTTAGCGATATGTGAAGGAAATGAATAAAGCTCTCGAGTGGGCATTTTATCGTTTGCTTTTATGAGTGGGATCTCTGTCATATTAACTTATTCTAAATGCAGCGCTTATGTCGTTATTGTTTAATATCCTTGTTATTAAGTGCATGAGTGATGTTATTTCTGATTTAATCGTATAATATTTTGCATAATATTTTCGGTGATTTAACAATTTCACTGAAACGGAATGAGTGCTGTTTTCGGTTCGGAACTGCTGCATGGAATCCATGTTTTCCATATTTCAAATCCAGATGAAATCATAATCGACATCGATCTTCCGTATGCTTCTGGAAGAGTTTAGGGGGGGGGGGAGTGGAGGGGGAAGGACGATTCGGTATATCCTGGAAGCGCCATGGGTTTTATGCTGGTAAATCCTTCGAACTTCGTGGATTTCATCTTCGATGAGGTGGAATTTGCGTCATTTCATCGAGATGTGCAAAATTTTGTAGTCAGTTTCGCTAGGTATATGCTAATTGCGGTATCTGGCACATAGAGGTGAAGGGCTTTTGCAGAGAAAATTTTTTTTTGATTATAAGAAAGTATTTTTTTATATTCAGAGGATGAGGTATTATTGGCATAAAGTCTCTCGTTTTGCTAGAGTAGATCATTTTTGGTATTTTTGAGAGGATATATCAAACATTCCCACGGAACACTCGCAGTCTTTCATATATTTCAAGTCTTTGAGTATATATAGATAAGCTAGATATAGCTTTTGTTAGCGCTAAATTTAGGTCTTCATTTTGGGGAATACAGACGTCTATGAGTAGTGAAATAACTCTGCAAATGTCATCTCTATCTGAAATCGAAGAAATCGAATTGTTATTTTGGAGTAGGTAAGTAATATTCAACGATGTTTTTGTTGGTTTGTTTTATTGCTAAACGATGAATAATTGCAGACATGTGGCAGTAATTATCTTATCTGATTTAACATCTTTTCAGATTTTTAGTTATGATTACGATTGGTGTATAAATTCTATTGTTATGAGGTAATTCTTGATGGAAAATGAAAAGGTGAATCGCATTTTAGAAGAGACGAAATTGGCGAATCTAAACGGAGTCAATGAGGATAACGTCGAAGAATTCGCAGAAATTATTTGGGAGAATATCTGCGAAGATCCAGATGAAATGGATAAACTGATGGTACTTGCAGGTGGAAGTGAGTTTTCCTTTTTTAATTTTAAAATCTTTTAAAGCCTACTTAACTATATTTGTCAGGTGACTATAGTTTTTGCCTTTTTCATTAATTATTGCCCTATTGTTGGAATTTTGACATAGTATACTTTACAAGCAGACGCATTGATTAATCCATATAGTTTTTTATAAAAGTTTTTAAGTATTTTATTTGTTGATGGCAATATTCTAGTATTGAAATTTATTACAGTAATGCATATTGCATCGTTGTGTGATTGGCTTATTGTGATATAGAAGTTTTGCATCGTATTGCTATTGATAGTCATGACGACCTCACACAGCGAATGGTCAGCACTCATTCCGAATGGTGCCGCTTGTTCAAGATCGACTTAGAAGCAAAAAGTTTAATGTCATAAAGGCCGCTAAGGTATTTCAGGATGTACCGGAAGTGAACATAAAGTTTGAGGGATTGATTTGTGGTATTTTTTTATGGCTAGGGTAGTATTATCTAACTGGGATAAGGAATATATCGTCTATAAAATATGAGGATGAGGTCAGTTCTCTTCTTGGCGTATCTGATTAGTGCTTTATGGATTGTTGATTATTATAACACGAGGCTTCTTTATGAAGTTTTGAAGGTAAACCGAAGGTAAATTTTCTATGTTTTAAAGGAGATCACTCGTTGTTGAATTTGGTGAACGAGGAGATATTGCCCGATTCGTTGAAATATTATGTAATGTTCTTCGTGGGCGATCCGATGAGAATGGATATGATAACGAAAACACTCGAACCGATCCCTCTTTGTGATCGTTTATGTCAATCCGATTATGAGAGTGTCGTAAAGAAGATTCGCGAACTCATGATTGATAAACGTATGTTGTTGCTTCATTTATTTATTGATTATCCTTAATTTACAGGAATTCTATAAAAAACTTATAGGCCAGATACTATATCGTAAAAGAAATGGAGCAGTATCTGCTTTCGCAAAATTAGTATTGACAATGCGTTTGCATTCTTCGTTTCGGGAGCAAGCTCAACAACAGTGAAAAAAAGATGAGAAGATTGTTTTTTTAATTTCGAGGTATACAATTCGGGATTTGCTTATATTTGAAGAAGGCTATACCGATATGGTTAAGGCGCAATGATTTGATAATGGAGACGGTCAAAATAATAGATTCACGAGTGAAAGGTGGGTTAGACGAAAGGGGAGGCAGCGTGGAGGTGATAGTGAACTTTTTTGATTGAGGTGTTTGGGGTGTCCTCTGCAAACATCTAAGAGCTTCGTCAACTTTCGTTTGCTTCGACATATATTCGTTTCTGGATGATTTCCCTACCCATCAGAAATCACTTCTCACCATATAGCGATTTCATCATCGCATTGCTATTGAAAATAAGAGGAATGCATAGCCTTTTATTGGCATTCCCACTTATTCCATATTTAGCCACTGATCAGTTTATACACAACTAGTCATTGTGAACAGCAATGACATTCCCATTAAGGATGCTGTATTATTGGCATGATTGGTGGCATCCGTTGTCCCCTCCCCCCCCAGTTTTAATTTAGTGAGCACGAGGGAGGGGGGTAGGTGTCGGTTTGGAATATTATGTGAGGCAGATGAACATTTGGCGGATATATGTTGTTTCGAATTACACTGATTCGATTTTAAGTGTACGATCAAGCGTCATGCTATCTAATGCGTTCACTCCCACGAGTGGTGAAGAAGGGATGTGATCCATCGGAGTGGTATTTCGATTTTCTGGATGCGTGTCGTTACGATTCGGCAAATCGTACGATACCTGAATTTGTCGATCCTGACTATCGGATTCATATGGGTGGGTTTTTTTTTTCGTTGAATAAAACAAGAATCGAAATTGTAAAGTGAAGTAGGTGGGAGGCATGTTTTTGTTATAATAAACTTAAAAGTTGGAAGAGGAAGCGGTAAAGTGTACTTCTACAATCGATTGGACTTGCAGCTTTGAAGGAGGAAAGGAAAGTGAACGGATTTCGTAGGAGTTGATGCACGTTTTTGTTTCATTTTCGTTAAGGTTTTTTATTGTTCGATAGCTAAATTAATGTACATTTTAAGAGTTTATCGTGAATATTTGCTGATGAAATTGTTTAATGGCGTTCTATGAAGTGCTGCAATATTTGAGCAGAAATACGTAAAAAATTTGCAGAGATTCATAATGTGAAACGCCGTATGGGAAAAACGACAATTGGCGAAACTAAAGTGGATGCATCCGATGATGGATCAATGATGGTAGCAGTCGTTGATGAATTTGAAGAGACATCGAATCGGCCGTGTCGACCACAAGAACGCTATAAAAAATATCGACTTAAAACATTCAGTAGGTTTCTTTCGTCCGAAAGCAATATACTAGATCGTTTTTTTGTTGATTTCCATTGATCTCAGAAAAGACTTTAAATTAGTTTCATTTGTGGAGCACATAATATCTAAGGGTCAGCTCCCCTGGTTCGTCTAGCCGTCCTGATCTCCTTGAAGGTCTTCACCCTGTGTCCAGCTGCGGTCGAGTAACTTGCGAGACAAAACACTGAGGTTGGCCTGAGGTGCAACGTGCAATCTAGCTTCTGAACTGGTCCAAAGGCAAAACGGGCCTACAGGCAGTGCAGGAAAGGATCGGCGGCGATGGGGAGTCGACTGCGACGTCGTGCCGACTGTCAAAATGTGATAAGCTGTTCACCCCATATAACTGTGCTGTCTCACAAGTTATTCGACAGAGCTTGACACACGATGAAGACCATTATATAACCGGGACGGCTAGACGAGCCAAGAGGAACTGATCTTTACAAGTGTTGACCATTTCGGTCCTAGAACGCGATGTTCGGAATTAGTACCCACAATTCCATGTTCGTGTGAGGTGTGCACATCCTTGCCCGCTTCAGAGTCGAGTCACCTTGAAGTGGAGGCTATCTGTTTTAAGCCGCTCATATCCTCAAGTACTTCGTTGGTTATTTATTGCACTTCAATAGGTGAAGTGATAAGCTTTTGCATAAACTAAACCTCCTCTGTGTGAGTGTAAGCACGGGTAACCTTTCAAATATTGAATGATAACGTGGCACTTCAGTCATGCATTTCCTACCGTTCTTGTTATATAAAGGTAGTTGGTGCAGGTATTCACGATTTATGTTACTGTTAATGCTGATTTACTGAAGGTTTTTCAAAGTTCTTTCTGCATTGTCCTTCAAAAAATTCGTAAGGGAAACTGAACTCTATGGAAGCGAAGCATAACCGAAATCATTCTAGAGGCATGGAATTAATTATGGTAATACTGTATATTGTGAATATAGGTGATGAGCACTTGGCTTTGGTGCCGGATCCGGAGCCAATCGAGTTGCGTCCATATCAAGAAGAGTTAGTCGAGGCGGCTTGTCGCGGCGTCAATACAATCATCTGCGCGCCGACCGGATCGGGCAAGACAATCGTTGCCACTTACATCATCCGCAGCCATTTACAGGAGAAAAAAGATGCTGGAGAGACTGCAAGGGTACGTGATCCTATTATGAGTTTATGGATGTTTTTTTATAATTCCAGCCTGTACTGTGATGGTGATTGAGTACAGCTAGGGGGGGGGGGAGGATTATAGGTGAGTGGATAAAAGGGTTGATAAGCGGCACTCGGAAGATCCCTCAGTGACATTTACCAAAAATAGTGGCACTAACATTTTAGTGTCTGCCATCCACGAGCGCTTCAAAGTGGTGTCCTCCCTTCCTCCCCTCCCACTCTCCATCATTCCTTCTACATCATCCCTATTTTTTCATTTCCGATCCTCTTCCTTCACCGGATTGAGACAACAATGGTGATCAACGGTGAACATTAGTGTGCAGGGTGGAAAATTTTACAACTTACACAAATTTTATTATGGAAGATTCCTTTACACATTAGAGAGGTTTGGATATGGAGACTGCATCAAGGAAAAGTTGAGTAACGGCAGCAGGGACTGAGCACAAAACGTTCTCTAAGCTAGAGGTGATGCCTTTGCCTGACTTTTATAACGCAAGAATATTGGGGTGTTTTGCTTAGGTAAACCTTGCTGTTATGACAGCACGTCTTTATGCATTTTGTAGATGATAGTAAGAAAAATGTAAAGAAGGACTGCACATTTATATTAGCCAGTAGAAACCTTGTTGTTCTTATAAGTTCATTGTTGCCGTAAGGTTTGAAAAAAAAGTTTTGCATGCGACGATGCCCTTTATTTACTCATAGAGAGGCACTGTATTTTTGTACAGCTCAGATAAGGGTCGATTGTTGTTGCGATATTGTGCCAATCAAAAGAAATCGTTCGAAGAAGTCACGTGAATTCCCCAAATGTGTGCCCACCAAAACTTGAAAGGAAGATTTCTGCCCGTGGGAAAGTCATAATTTGCCCTCGCAAGGAAAATAATGCAGAGGAAGATCGTTGCTCGTACCCGCAGGGAAGCCACATGCTAACGCTGATTGCATTAGTTTCCATTAGAGCAAGAACCTGGGTGCTGGCAATGCAAGGCAAAATTAAATGCAAACAGGTGGTTTAGAATTGGGCGTTAAAGAATGATGCTGTGAAGCTTCCAACTTTAAAGGTGATTTTTGAAAGAGTGATAATATTGGATGGGTGATTTTTTTTAATTGAAGTAAATTCTGTTGTTACAAAATGATTGTTTTTGATCGTGAATTATCGTCGTCAGTGAATATGCTGTTTACAGAGTGGAGGCAAAACTATATGAAAGCAAAACGATGCTAGCAATTATATGCTGAAAGAGGGAAACAGAAACATTCTAGCATTATGTTCAGCGAAATATTAGCCGTACTAAGAAGAATAAGTTTCAGATATTCAGATGGTTAACTAAATATTCATTAAAACTTTTTGAAATAAGCTTTAATTGTTTATTTTTTTGCTTTTGCTTATATTTTTGAAAGTCGTGTTGTTGTTTTTTTTTTTTTTTTTAAATCTTTACATTGCACTAGTTGATGGCATCGTTTTTAGAGTAGGATATTTCTTTTACGATAATGGGATTTCGATTTAAGGTTGTCTTATAACACAATTATGAGCAATGCTTTCAGTCATTGTGCTACAGGTAGCGATGCTGGTGCCAACGGTGCCATTAGTGGAGCAACAGAGTTTGGCGCTGAACCGATACCTGCGCAAGGTATTCTGGGTGGAAGGACTAAGTGGTAGTGAGCGCGTCGATGAAGATGGTCGAGCGCCGTTCGTACTTGCCAGTCATGTTACAATATTCACGCCGCAAATATTCATGTAGGTTTTTTTGCTTTGTAATGCTTATGTTGGTCAGCTGCTTCCATCTGGAACTTAGTATTAGTATTGTATTGGATGATTATGGATGGATCTTTAAAGCTATCGTAGAGAGCAATGTGATAGAAAGAAGCAATTTTAGGTGGAAAATGGGGGCTAAGAGGAAGAAGGAGGGATGATTTCTGATTGGGTCACAATTTTAGAAAGAAGTCAAAGGCTGAGGCCCTACCGTGTCGTTTGGGATAATATGGGGTTTTTGGTATGAAAAGGTTGGCGACAGTTGCCCTCAAAAGCAAAAATATTGATGACGAGATCCGTCATTAATTTCTCGGGGGTTGATGCTCAGCACTATAGGGGATTATATCTGTGATTGTTGCCTTCCATTAGAGGAGTAGGAAGGGAAAATATTCCCTGGACTTTTGAGCGATAAAATATGTGGAACGATCCTAGTTTGACCGTTTGTGGCGGGTTTATATGGGTTTGTCCATGCTGTGTTTGGATGGATGCAGTTTTGTTTCTCGGCAAGAATGTTTCACGTCTTTTAGGGAAATTGTCAGCAGATATTCCCTCTTTGCCTGTAGGTGCAGTGAGCAGGTTTTCAACAGGAAGTTTCTATAAGGTTTTTTAATGCACCAGGTTTATTTAGTGCAAGGAAGTAGAGACAAGGTAAGTAGTATGGACGATCGCAAGGTGTTTCATTTGAAAGTGATCGTCTTGATCGAGTGATTTTCTCGTCAAAAATTTCAGAAATATTTGAACAACCGGCTGGTAGGTTCTATTTTTCTTGGTGTACGGTATGGCTGGTAGGTGAATTCCTTGAGTTTCGACTTTTTTGGAGTGAAGAACATCGGTTTAAAAAAATTGTTAAAAGTTGGAAATAGTTTTCTCGGGAAGAGTCAGTTTTGACTGTAATATTGTCTTTCCAAGCTTTAGTTAATAGAAGAATTTTTGCTTTGCGAAACTCAAACGCCATTGCCGAAACTAGCGGGCAAATGGGGATCTCTTCACATCCTCGACCATTGAGGTTAGTATAGAGTCGGGATTTTTATTCACTGCGTTACGATAGGCTTTTCCATCTCCCTCATTTCAATGATTTACTTCGCTTAAGTTGTAATTTTATTAGAGTTATTTTTTTCATTGAATTATTTATATTCTCATTTATAGTAATTGTTTTTTAGCAATTTGCTAAAGAGTATTCGAAGGGATGATCGTCTCTATTTTAACGATTTTACAATGTTGGTTTTCGATGAGTGTCATCATTGCGATGGAGATCATCCCTATCATGGTGCGTTTTCCCAGATTTTAGTATAAAGCACTAAAGGGTGCCGATGAGGTTAAATCTTGAGAAGCGTGTTTTACATGGAGCTTATTGGAGCATTTTTCCATTTCTTGAATATAGTTAGAAGTAAGGTGAATTTTGTCAATTAGAAGAGAAAGGGATTTGTGTATTAGTAGAAGTAACGATATCCAATCCCTTCTAAAGGTCGGATGAATTATTTTGAATTTATTTGTTAATTTTAATAGTTGGGATGGAAGTGATTCAAATATTACACTATTAAAGCTCCTGCGCAAGGTTTTTACCAATTTTTTTTACTAGGTTCTGCTAGGTAATCCACTGAAACGTTTGAGAGAATCTCTTCCTCTCGCGTTGTTAGGCAGACATTCGCAGCAACTTCCTTCTTGACTGAATAGATCAAGTATGCTTCAATCCGGTTCACTTATATTTTTGCTCTTTTACTCGTCCCCAAAACATAAAATCATACATAAATGTTCAGCACAAACGATTATAAATGGGAAACATAGGCGGGTGACACAGTGGATAGAGCCATATTTCCTTTTGATCGGCTTGGAACAGTTATCTGATTTTCAGTTCAACACAAATTGTAATAATAGTTGTTATTGCTTTCAGTGTTGATGCGAATGCTTCACGACTACGATGGAAAGAAGCCGCAAGTGGTTGGATTAACGGCGTCACTTCCTCTTGGCTCAGGGAGAGCAAATGTTGAAGCAGCTCTTGATGTAAGCTTTTCATATTCTTCACCCTGTATAGCAGTGAACGTTGATTACATATTTTTATATTGAAATTTTGAATATCTATGTTTCTAAGCGCTCAATCTCTCTTTATATTTATCTCCTTCGGTTATTTTTCATGATATTAGTAACATGTTTGCCTTTTGTATTAAGTAGTAAAAGTACTGCTCAATTTTTTGAGGTGCAATTGTAAACATGAACAGAGATAAAAGTGCACAATTCGGAGATTTTAAAGGCGAACACATTGTATAGAGGGTGAACCAATTTTTTTTTTTTCATTTCCTTGTTGTGCTTTTGTTGGTTATTCAAAAGGATCTGAAAGCTTAAATTTATTGAGATTTTTTTTGTGGCTATCCTTGAAGGCGACTTGATGTGTGACTGTTCAAAATGTGTATATTTGAGAAAGGTAAAGCTAAAAACGGAAAATGGGGGTATAATGTTTCGTTTAATTCGATCGGATTATATTCAATTTTGTTATTTTTTTTAGAAAAGTTGGAAAAAATATTTCAAATATTGAAAAATTTTCATGACATCAGCTTTTAGTGGATATATGGGAATGAGGGAAGTGGTTATGGTGGTAGTGGGTAGTTTGTATTAGTTCATATGCCTTCTTATAATACTGCAACTAATCATTATTATAATGCGTTATTAGGAGATATAACCAAATGGTGAAAGGAAAAGAAAAAATGGTGAGGCTATAAAAGAGAGCAATAATAATTCGAGACTATCATCCCAAATGAACATCCATTTCACCGAAAGAATTTTTTAACTACAGCGAAGTGATATCGGATACTGTTTTGTTACATATGCTATTTAAATTCATATGGTTACAGCTCGTTTACGTTTTTTTGGAATTCTAACATTTTATACCACTTTATATCCTGCGAAAGTCTCCTAAGGAAGCCGCGGATGCAGTCTCATAAGGCACTCTTAAGGAGCTCTGCATCCCTCTCTATGTAATGGATCTTACTTAAGAGGAAGGAGAGGGGAAGAGGGCAGCAGTGTGATTTAGTAGCCTTCTCCCCCTCATTCTACCACTGGTCCATCATCAGTGAAGGGAAGGATGACTTCGTCCTCGCAAATCCTTCTCCCTCTCCTCCTTCCTTTCCCTGTTGCCGAAAGGAGCTGGCCAAAGACGTGCCTTAATCACTGAGCCCTTATTTATGGGAGCATATGTTCCCTTTGCAATAGGTTTCATATTGTGATTTGGATAGGTATTCGTCGAAGTGGTATTGTTCGCTCCACTTTCATAGAATTGTTGAGGAATATTCCATCAAAAACTTCTTATTTTACAATGCGATAGGATACGATAAACTGTGTATGATATCAGTGACACTTATTCTTATAGCCTTCCATATAAATTGCATTACCCATTAGAAAAATAGATAAAAGATTTGATACTTTGATAAGACGATTGATAAAGAAATGAAGAATGGTGATGAGGGTAGAGATTAGCGGGAACTTGGCTTATGTAATAATGCGGCTCACTTGATTTAATTTGCATATTCAGAAGTATGCTTGAAATTGTTTTCTTCATCGATGAGTTTATTCTCGAATCTGGAGCCGTTTGTCTAGTCGGATCCGCATTCGAGAATCCGGAAGACTGCCCTCGTAAGGGATACCATTGCTTATGCACGTTGTAATTATTTAGGCTAAAAGATTACTGAAGAAAGTAGATGCTGAAATATTGTGATGTTTTCAATAATATTGAAATGTATGGTTCAAGAGGGGATAGGAGGTTGTATACAGTGCACTTGTTGTTTATTTATATTTGTTGAATGTTGATTTACAAGATTGAGCCCATTTCAGCATATGATGGATTTATGCGCCAAACTTTGTGCATATTCGATCAGTACGGTGCGCAAACATTTGCGCAATCTTCAAGAACATGTCACCATTCCCATTGATGGTCTGTTTTTATTTATCGAANNNTTTATTAGCGACTTCTTATTTAATTTTTTGTTTATATTTATATACTTAAATGGAACTCCAAATTTATTTTATTTTAATAGAATATCTATTTGCGTTGATTATTCGTCGTGGAGGACATGGTGCAGATGGAACTTTCAGAATATGAGAAAGAAGGGGGTAGGGAAGGAGATGAGGGAAGGGGAATACGAAGGAAAATTGCGGCTGAATTTCAGTAGAATATTTGGTATCAATAACGTTAACTCAAATCTTTCTGTAACTTAAATCTTCCTTTACCTATTTTTTCGCTATTACTTTCTTCCATACGTTCATATCTTTCAAGTCCTACTTTAGTAGTACCTTTTCGCTTGTACCTTCACACCTTTTCATTAAATCACATTTTTATAGCTCCTATTATTGAGTATTTAAAGCGTCCATTTGTTTCTTTTGTCATCTTGCTCTTTGATTGCTTCATTTATNAGTGTGCTAGGAAGATGTTGAGGAGTTCTCTTAAAATTGTTGAATACACAGCTAATTGGCTATATGTATTTTATTGTAGAGGTTCTTAATGCTCGCCGACCACAATTTAATATGTTCTTGTTGGCAGTGCAAAATTGTATGACGAAAATCGAGACGCATATGCGATCCGAACTGGAGAAACTTCGTGAAACACTTCAATTGCCACCGGTGAGTTCACTCTTTGAGATCTTCTTATGGATGAGGATAATATAAATGGGTTTTAGCGGATTTTATGTAATTTCCCGCCGTCTGTCCTCTCACTTTGTGTGACAAAGAATTTAGAGGGATCTGAACTGTTTCTTAACCTTTAAATAGCAAAGAGGTATAAACTGCTAGCATTAAATCGTTGTAAATTTCTGAAGGTATCGTCATGCTCAGTGTCATTAAACGTTGGTCCGATTATGATGAGGGATGATCAAGTTTAAGGATTGTGGTGGGTTTAATTTTCAACACTCGCTGTGTTGCGGCCTCCAGGCAGTGCAGCTGGTACTAAACGATAACGTCTATAATATCGCTGTTTTGAGATGTGTTCTTCGTCTAGAATTCAACGATCATAGCATCTAGCTGGAGTTATTCCTTTTCCTTGCAGCATCTATAAAATGTAAAAGGGGCCTAAGGCTTTTTTTCGAGGATATTGAGTTGATTCTCTCGAATACTGAAATTCAGGATGAAGTGAATTTTCCGCTACATACAGAAAATCGCTACGAGAGTTTCGTAGGCGCTCTTAAAAGCCGTCTCACGATGGATATGCCTGGAGGCAGTGTCAAATATCAGCTAATAAAAATGCTCGACCATCTTGGGGTATGTTATTTTCTTGCGATATGTTGTTTTGTGATGATATGAAGCAGTTGTTTGAAAAAGAGAAAAGCAACGCAAAGGAGGGGAATAGGTCGCCTCTTCCAAACTTAAATTCTTTTGGGACACTGGAACTTCGAAGAAATTTCGAAGAGGAGAAATGTCGATCCGCATTGAGATTTTTCGAAGCTGAGAATTGCCACTAAACTGCTTTGACCTCGTGCACCAATAGTTCAACAGCTTTTTTATAGTGTTTGGCCTGGAGGTAATCCGTGCATGGGGAAGTTCTCCGCTCGTCCTCTCGCCTCTCTGTCCCATAGTCCCATATACATATATGGGGCAGTCGGATGTGTTGAGCACGCTTGAATAAATAGTGTTAAGGAATTCCAGTGG
>JAAVTS010003485.1:0-11760 GCA_022845575.1 Baylisascaris ailuri | reverse complement strand
TATATATATATATATATATATATATTTCATCAGGAGGGAAAGTTGAAGATCACTGATGTAGTTAACAAAAAGGTGAGTGTGTCAAGCGCGCCTGAATTTCTTCCTTTCTTCCGATCTGTTCTCTGTCTAACCATATTTTGATTAAGTCATATTTGAAATAACATGCTGGAAGCTATGAGTGAGCTAATAAGCAGAAAATTCAATCGCAAGTAGGAATAGAACTAAGTATCCCTAATTTATCGATGCATAGATTTACCAACTCAGCCATCATTAATCATCTTTGCAAACTGTTGGATACGTTATAGAAATTGTCTGCTCCATTCATATACACAACGCTATGGCGCTGATTACTCGTAAATGTAAATATATTTTCTTGAAGCTTTTTTTAAAACAGCAAAAATATAAGGAGAAGCTATTCATTGTGTAGAGAAAGGAGTTATTTACATCTCACTGGAGCTCCTTATGTCATTTGAAATGTGACACTCACTTAACGTGAGCGTTGTGCTCTTCTTCCGTAGTGCTAATCGTGCGTTTGCTCAGAGCTTAAGTGCACATTATATGACACCGCTATCCATACAAATTCCCCATATCCCTTATGTCGATTTTTTTCGCCTAGCCTAATTCTGTTCACCTTAATGAGGGATAGAGCGCTTGTTTTATTCGAAGAATTTTTCAACAAGAAATTTATTCTCTTTCTTCACACTGATTTGAAAGTAAAAAAGCAATTTTTTAAATGTTAAAAAATTCATCGCAAATATGAGTGATTGAGATGCGATAATGTTAAAGAATCGGCACTTTTGATTTGTGGTATCTTATTTCCTAAGTAGTGAGTGAGAATCTCAATTGTTTGTGGAAAATATTAAAGATTGAGCGAGGAATTAACAATAACTTTCATGCAAAAACCCCAATACTGTTATACCATTATCCAAAATCAACACAATCATCATATACTTTCTCTAATCTGCACAAAAGGTGATACAACTTAATGCTCAGATATTTCACCTGTACGTTAAATTATCTTAATTCACAAAAGAAAAGCGATCTCAAATTTTGGTGTTAATATTGTGGCAGCCGATAAATCACAAAAAGCGCATTTATTGTATGTTGAGCCGTATAAATCAGCTTAATGCTCAGTCGGCAAATTATCCAATTATACGGCGGGTACGGCACTCATATTGCCCGCTTTTAGGATGCATCCGTTAGAGCGCTTATACCCATTTGCCAATAATTGCGAGCATTTGCGTAAATATTCCACTATTGCATCTAAATTTGCATTTCTCTTGAATATAGGGATGTGAACGAATGAAATCCTCTGAATGATGGATTTTGAGTGAAAAAGAATCCAAATAGGGATCATTCAGCAGTGCATCTATAGCGTATTCTGTATTATTTATGGAATACTTAACAGAAAATGAACTTTATTATTAATATTACAAGATAGATTAAGATACATGTGGCAATTCGATTTTGCATATTAGATGCTATGCACTTATGCACCTATCTCTCTAAACTTAATACGTTATATGCATTGATAATTATCGGCTACTTAATTTGTAGCATATTAACTAATTTTTCATAAATTTGGTCTTGCAAATTCTTCCCCTCTATAAGATACATAATTTCGGTCACTGTTTGCAGTATTTCTAGCATTTGGAGCGAATTATAGGCTTGACCAAGCGAAAATATAAATAATAAATGTATTCTGATACCGCTATTGGCTATTTATTTTATCGTACTCATAAATATTTTTGAGACGAAATTTTTACGCACTGAAAATGCATATTTATGAAAACACTGCTTGCAAGATTTTTGTTTAGTTCGGGAAGAAAAATAGCCGCCAAAAAAGCGGAACAGAAAAGACTCCAAAGTACTCGAGGATGAAGATCCTAGAAATCCTCGATCCTAGAAAATGATTGCTCAGAAAATGTGTTTCGTAGACAAAGGACCACACTAAGGTAGTGGCAAGTAATGGAGTGTATCGGCATAAATAGCATGAAAATGTGCTCGTTACGAGTTATGAGATGCCGATGTGAATCAATGTACAATTATCCACGTTGAATGTCATCATATATTGGCAGTGCATTGCCTAAATTATATACTGCATTGCAACATTGCTTTTATTGTGCTACTTTACCGCTACACATATGCTTGTCTACACTGCAATCGTTGCAATTCTTAATAAAAAAACTGCAATTTTTTTTTTTTTTTTGTGAATTTCACTGCAAAGTCTTCTAAGATGATCAGTTTGTATTATATTTGCTTTTGATGTATTTATGCGTTGAACAATGACTAAATTATATCGCATTATAATTTTCATTCGAATTAGAGAAGATTGCATGCTCACAATCATATGGGTTGAAGTTGAAATACAAAAAGAATGGAATGAAAGTTGAAGATTCAGCATTTGAGACGTATATTTAAATCTCTTTAAAAATCAACTTAGATTCTTTAAGAGTCAACATTTAAAAAGTCGCTGATCTTGGAATCTCTAGGATCATTCTTTCCATCAAGTAACTGCAAATAACGCTCAGCAAAGCAGATAGTTTAAGTAAGACTGTGTGAATAACAGCTCAAATTACATATAGAACTATTGGAATGAATATTTCTTCCGTTTATAGTTTGCACTTTCAACTATGAGAATTACTCATTAATTGTAGATGTAATATAACCATAAACGATTGCTGAAAAGAAAAAAAACTTGTAAGTATATCTCTATGGGAATTGCCTTGGGCAATTTTCCTCTCCAATCTCAACGATTTCTTTTTTCAATTTGAATTTCATCTCAATGTGTTCCTTTCACTCATCATATTGGATGAAATATGTTTTTTTGGCATTTAGAAATTCAGTGTTTTGATGCAAGAGTTACGAGAGTATTCATGCTTGCGCAATGAAGCGCATAACGAAAATGTTGGAGATGTGTCCCAAGGGGGCGATCGTATGCGCGAAGATTTGATCGAAGCTCTATACCAAGTTGTCACCTATTCCGGCATCGACGATACCACCCTCGGGAGTAGGCGAACTGATTAACAAACAGAGATATGCGATCCACCAATATCGACCACCAAACGAGGGTTGCTTTCGTTCATCCAGCATCTGTTCTTCCGAGTGCATCTCCCCGCTTCCCTCATCCGTGATTCTCGTAAATCAGTTTAACAGAAAATTGAAGTGAACACTTCGATTGATGTTCACTAATCTCATCTTCGTTGCTTCCTCTCACCTTAGTCGAAACTTGGGTGTTTCACCGTCAATACCTAAGCAGATTCATCGTTGTGGGCGATATGGAACACGAGGTTATAAGCCATAAATTTGAATCGTAAAGGCCTGAGTGCTGTTGAAATAGCAACTAAAAAATCCCCTCCCCTTCTCCCCCAACTTATTGTGTTCAAAGAAATGCATGGAAATGTTACCAACAAAACTCTGAACAATGACTCATTTTGCACAGACAGTTCTAGTGAATTCAAATTGGTTTTTGAAGCGCGAAAATCTTCTCCATCTTATATTTTCTCATAGATTTTAGATGTGAAGTAACGATTTCGTTGTAAGACCATTCGCACAGTATGATAAACGAGCTGTGCACTATGGCGACAGAATTAAAATGTGAGCAACCGAAGGCGGCAATATTACGAGCAATGCGACGGTACAGTATCCTCAGCAAAGGGGGGTAGTTGAGAGAGTGTTTTATAAAGCCAATTGTGACCTCGACTCGCCGAAATGTGCTCCTCTCTGTCTGCGTGTGTGTGTGTGTGTCTTTGTGTTATGCGATAGAAAGCTTCAAAGGTAGGCGAACATAGATAATCGAAACGGAAAAGAGAATTCATCGAATGAAGAGGAATAGACTTGCGAGGGAGAGGGGAAGTAGAAGAAAGAACGATCGTAGAAGACAAGCGCAGCCTTGAGAATGATGGATTATCGCAGCTGGTGCAGAAGGCTGAACAACGCACCACGCACCATTGAAACCAATCGACGGGACCCTCTCACCAATCAACTACACTCTCACTATATCGATATACCCAGATTCCCCACCCCTCCCTCTTCACCCTTTCTTACTCTCCCCCTTTTAAATATAGTAGGACGGAACGCTCGAATCTTATAGCGAAATTTCCCTTTTTCAATAACATCTGTTATTTTGCGAAGAATGCCTTCAAGTAGCAAGGATCACTAGTTTCGAAGTTAGCCGTCTGAAACATGGCGTAATTCAATATATGCATCCATATCAATATACGCACTTCTTTGTCTCTTACTGTAGCAAAAAACCTGATAAGAATAGGAACATTTTAATTTGGAGGATAAATCAATCGAATTATTGGTGAATCACAATGCCATTTCATTGCTCGGTGATGCGAATTTTTGGATGATTCGAAATGATATCTGCTGTATTATAGTAAGCTGTAATTTTTTTGTAAAATTTAGAGTTCAGGTCTCGGAAAGGAGGCTCCTCAGAGAGGAGCGATTGAGAGGTGCCAAATTTTTGCAGTTTTTAAAGTGAACGTATACTGTATTCATGGAATAATTGGAAAAAACATGTGTATGTACGAGGGAGAGGCATTTTGGGGTTGTAATCCAGGAAATCCTTATTTCCTCACCGTTAGCGCATTTTTGCATACAGGATTTACTGGCACCTTTTGAAACCATATGTGAACGTAATAAATAATGAGCCCTCTAAATGCTTATTCGACAAGGGCGTTTCTGATATTTTGCGTTCATTGCTTTCCAAAAAAGACACACATTGAGGAAGAAATTGAAACATGCAAAATCATTGTTTGAACAAAGTGCACAACAATTGCAAAGAGGTAATATCTGTTTACATCACAATAACAGGTCAACAAGAAAACAAAAGTCATCACATTTCACTAAAACGTTTTATTGCGGAAATCGACCTACTAGCATATTGTTAGTAAGTATATTTGAGGAGGGGGATTGAGCTGAGACTCATAGGTGGAATTGATATGCATTTAGTGGATTCCATAATTATGAATGGTGTGATGGCCGATCTAGATGTAACTCAGAACTTCACATATTTTATTCTTGAATATTTGCAGCATGAAGTAAAGAGAACACTTTTAAATGATGTGATAACATAGTTGGTTAATGTTAAGATAAAAAAACTTCAACGCTTCAGTTGCGCATGTCTAGAATTTTTCAGATTATAGCTTTAAGTTTGAATTTCGCGTGTAATTCTCACATATTTTCGATGCTAATTTCGTTGCGAATGTGCGCATTATAGTCGGAAAATTTGCATACTATCATTTCCATCTAGAATTTATGTTGAGGACGCTTTGAAATTAGCCTTTAAATACAGAGAAGTTGAACGATATATTTGAATACTTTTTTTTCGTTTAAAACGGTGTCACACCTTTTGAGCGTATTACAAATCAAAAACGTTCTTTTTGCAAAATTTATATTCTCATATATTCTGTCTTACACAATCTCTTTCTTATATAGTCTTTATTCTCTACGATGACAGACTTTTTCAAACGAAAAAAAGCATAACATTGGTTCGTCGATTTGAATTGTTAATGATCGCTCTATCGGTGTGATCAAATCAATTCGTGAACTGATCGATGATCGGCCCTATCTATATGTCACCCACAAAGCGAACGTATTTATTTCGAGTGGATGAAAAATTGTAAAGCTGTCCGCTCTATCGGTCGAATACATTCGCACGAGTGAAAACTAATCGACAGCATACAATAATTTCCACCTTTTCACACATTACTCAATCGTTCTCTACCTACAATATGACATCACTATATGCTCAAATTGTCTATCAATATTGAGCTGTTCTCTTGGGAAGTTCCTCGATGTTGTCTGTATAAGTGGTGTTGTTCCTGAGAATTCATTCATTTCTAGCTGTTAGATCTTTTATTTATTTCTTCTTATCGTCGACAGTGCATCCCATAAATTAATTGCTCGTTACCTATTCCATCATATGCACTCTTGATAGTCGAATGTCTGTTGGATAGCGATTGCAAGAGAGCAACAAAATTTATGATGAACGTTATGTTAAGCACAGGAAGTAGCAACAATAGTAGCAGTAATATGACATCGATGCGCATTTATTCAGCGTTAATACTCCACACACAATGCGAGCATAATTTCATTGATAAGAGTAAGTGTAAATGTTGAGTGATATGAGTATGTACGGCTGTTCGTCAATGTAGCAAAATTATTGCCCCGTCAATATCCACAAGTGTTCATCGAATGTGAACGAGAGCAGCAAGAGGCATAATATCATCTGGTCAGATTGAACAGAAACGTTTCCCATCTTATCCTTCCCTCCTTCATCCCGATTGCTCTTCCTTACAATTGATGCGAATTGCTCGACGGTATTACAACACATTTCTTTGCACATTGCTCATCTTTTCACTGCACATTTCAGACAAAGAAAATTCATATTGGACGTCAAAAAACCCATATTTAGAAAGTTATCTCTCATTGATACCTATTACTAGCAGTAAAGTCAACGAGTGAAGTTATTTTTGTTTTTTATTACATTATTTTATTAATAGTGCATTTAGTGTTGAGTGAGAGCGACACCAAATTATAAGAATGTTACAAGCACCGGTAAATACTGCATCATAACAATACTGTCATCAATTTCTAGTGAGAGTTTCTTCGAATCAGATCTATAGGCCCCATTAAACAAACTTTCAATAATGAGCAATTAATATCGAGAATGGCCAGAATTTCGTCTGATTTCCAATGTTGATTCAATGAAAAATTGTCTTGTGGAGTCTTAAAAAACAGTTTGAGGTGAAAAAAAAAAGAATTTTTCTTGCAAAAAAAAGAGAAGAATAGCTGGCGCAGAAAATCTTATATATATATTTATCTAATTGATTAGTTCGTTGAGTAGCTAATTGGTTTGATCTAGTTAAATGAAAAAAAATATTTGCATTGTTTGATTTGCCTCTCTCTTTTTCAATCAAATTTGAACCAAACAATTAGCATAACAAAAATCAAATCAGTCTATTAAAATGTAATTTATTATGCATAAAAAGTAGACGGCGAAAATTTTATTGCGTCTAATCGTTTTGAAAAATGTATAAGCTTATGCCATTTTTTAAGCACTGAAATATTCTATATCTGTTCCTATTAAGTGACTTGAAAAATGTGAAACATAAAGATGATCGAATATCTGTTCCTATGTTCAGCTTTTGCATAAAACTATCATTTCTGCATATGAACTACCATATTTGTGCTATTCGAGATTTATGCAAAGGTAACCTATAAATAAGAGTGATCAATCGAGAGGCAGTTTTTCGTGAATAATATGACAGTTGCTCACATTATGATGATGTATCGCTTAACACATTTCCGTGCGACAAGCACACCAAGAATTATCGTAACCCTATAATTATATTTTTCGCTCTACAATTGCCTTCGTCTAGAACACCGCTAGAGCAAACGTTTTCTTTATTTTGAAAAAAAAGGAAGAATATGCTTATTTATAAGAGAGAATAGGAATAAAGTGAAATATAATTGGAAGTGAGAAAAAATCATGCACTTCATTTTTTGAAAACTTTCTTTTTGTTATGATAAACTAAAGTAATGAGAAGATAATATATAGAATATTTATTTGGTCGAGTGATAGGGACTTCTTATTCTATATTGATTTATTGTGGCAAAGTTCTTTGGAGAAAATGATTTCAGCGCTTATTAGCTGATGTTATTGATGAGTTGGTTGGCGGAAGTGAATAATATGAAAAGTTTTACTTTTACATAACAAAAAATTTCCGTTCTTATTTTAGCTTAACAAAAAAGTTTCTATGCATGATTTAAATTAAGAAAAGCTTCTATTCTTACTTTAGCTTCACAAAAAAAGTTTCTATTCTTTAGGTTTTCAAGTTATATTCGGTAGTGATATGATATTGAGCCAACATTCCTGCGCTCATTAATGTGCTTTTAAATTGAAACACAATGATGATTGTGACTGAATGCGATATAACGGAGATAACAGTAATGTCGACTAAATGCAATTTATACGGGACGAGTTTTGAATAGTGTTGCGTCGTTGTTGAATCGGGTGATCGTTTACCGAAATGTGCCAATATTGTTCATCGTCTCATTAAGATGATTTTATGTGTGCGTCTATGAAGAATTATGACTTATAAAGAGGAAAAATGCACATCAGAGAGAGAGAGAGGGAAAATTTCTCATTGTGCATCAATATTCTCTAAAATTATTTATTGCTCGCCGATCGGGATGGGGTAATAAACTTGCTAAACGCAACATTCAATACATTCAATTACGTTAACTACATAAAACGAGTTGTTACTTTTTTTACGAGTTCTCGCGCTAAAACTTTTCTTGTAGTTGTTGCCGTTGTCGTTATTTCCTTTGCTATCATTGCATATTTTACACGAAATAAACTTAAATGGCAGCTGCCCAATTAATGAAGATATTTTAGTCAACCGTGTTTTGCTTTGAAATTACCCTAAAAATATATTTCTTCAATGGTATTTAAGTGAGAAAGAAAATTTTAAATTGTAAATAACTATGAAAATTTTCACATTTGTTTTTTGCAAAGAAAATTCAGACAATTAAAATTCTTTCAGTCATATGAACTGATCATGAATGCGATTGATCATCGAATAGCAATAAGACATTTTTTGATCACATTGCGAAGAGTTATAAAGTATTCATTTCAACGACAAGTTTTTGATTGTCCTTCACTCATATTGATCTTCTACAGCTCATTTAAAGCTTGTTGGATACATCTTGGAATTCTCCATTTTCTGGAAAAAAACCCTTTTGCATTGTTGCGAAAAAACTGCAATAAAATTTGCATTTACTTCCCACATTCAACGTGGATTGATTAACACCTTTTAGTGGATCAATAATAGTTGCAATAAGGTGAGAAGATGCAAGCGGGCAACGAAGTAAGATGCATTATTGGAGCATTTTATTTATTCTCAAAATTATCTTTTACAATGAAAGAGTTTATAACAGGACCGTGAAATTGCATTCATATAATGTAAATTTTCAAATTTCAGGTTTATCAATGCCCGAAGGCGGATCGTTCAACCAATGATCGATCAAAGCAATCGTGCTGGTCGACCAAATGGTGTCAATGTTTTCAAGAATCGTAGGAGAAAAAGCAGCGGACAAAGTCCTGGACCATCACCTGGTAAATTGCTTACTCATTTCTTCTGAATAAATCGTTCAAATTAAGACTATGCAAAAAATATGCAGTAGTTTTGACAGCTCACTTATAACTCACACTAATACTATATAACTTCCTTTCAATTATTAATTACGTTTATTTACTCAAACTTCTTTTAAACAGGAAGAATTCTTCTTAAATCTTCGGTTAATTGTAGCATCTATCTTTCATTGCAATCGACCAATCATTGTCCTCGATTCTTTAGAAGAAAAGATCCGTTTTAATTCAAGGACATCTCTTTAGTTGAGAGCCTGCTTCTCGAAAAACTCTGAAAATCCGGTTTTTTTGTATCTACGTTTTTATTTTCGTTGGAAAGGATTTCTCCATCATTGCAAAACTTTCTTTTTCAAATATATTCTTGAAATCAAGGAATCCAAGCGATAAAATTAAAGAATAATATTGTTCTGCAATTTTTTATTTTGAATGTGCTTTTAATTCGGAGAAATTTTTTAGATCTTCTTGGAGTGGCGCATAATTATAGTCCTGATAATGGGCAGCTAGCAGCGGCAGCCGGCTATCCAGCACAAGCGATGTTTCCCGGCAATCCGTATGCAGCAGGAATGGGTCATCCAGCATTTCCCAATCCTGCGTAAGTATCTTCTTTGCTCTATATGGATGATTGTTCCAAGTTCTTTGAATGAATTCTTCAAGTTGAGATGACTATAGCAATTTTAGGTCTGCTAGAAAATGCGTTTCTAAGTATTATTACGAAGATACTCCTTCAATAAGGCAGAATGGACTAAGTTTGAATGAACAAAGCCTCCGTCTTTTTCGTCTTTCTTTTTTTCCCCTCTCCCAGGTTTCCTTTATGTTACACCAGTCTTCATATCTCTCCATCGTATTTGGTATTGAATTTTCAAAAATTTCTATACAGCGTTTCATAAGTGCCCTAAGGGGATTGTATAATGCAAAGTTTCTGCTCAAAAATTATTCATTGTATTAGTGTAATATTCGTTTAAGTCACAATGCAACTAGTCATAATAAAGAAATGTTGATTAGTTTTCGATTTATTTTTATGCGGACCTTTTTTCTTTTACTTTTTTCCTAAACAAATCGTTTAGAGGAATTGAGAAGAATGTTGGTAATAATTGCAATAAATCTCACTAATTTCTTATAAAACATCTGAGCGTAGTGGTTATAAGCATAATATTACTGTAATTGCAGTGCATTAACGGGACATATGTTCATGCCGGGTCCAATGAGCCACATGATGGCGCCCTATAATGCCGCACAAACGCAGATGGGTGCCAACGTTTGGATGGAATCTCTTATGCCCGGTCATATGTCTATGGATGCATGATAGCACATCTCCAATGAGATGCAATAATCTAATCGCTCAATTTTTGCTTCTATCGTATTCCAATTCGCCTAATCCAATCGCGAATCGATTTAATTAAAATCACTTTTTCAAGGATCTTTCATAAAGAAAAATTTATTTAAATAGCAATTTTAATTACCGTATAACATTTTAACGTTGCAGAAAATAAGCGACAATAACGTTATATAACACAAACCAATATAGTGTTGAAAATGATTCGGTATACGATGAAGCGATAAATTTTTGCGTTGTTTTTTTTCATTTTTTTCTTTGTTTTATGTAAAAATGTTGCGATTGAATTAAACGTGCTTTTCGATATACAGGGCGCTTTTGAGTTGACATTTTGCTACTTTCACAAAGTGCATATGACGGGCGCTGTTATCCATGACCGATTGTTTTAATGCTGCTCTCTCTTTCTTCCTTTCTTTGTTTCCTTTTTTTTTCTCCTCTTTCCTTGTTTTTTTGTGTAACATTAGTTTTCACATTCTCTTCATCATTTTCGGTGTGAAATTTGAAGAATTTTTTTCTTTGATAAATTTTAGCAATAATAAGTATGGCTCATTTGAATTTCCTCAAAGCCGATTCGAAATACCTTGAATAGATTTGAATGGTAAATTTCGATGATTTCAAGAGTTATAACTCTCATGAAGTATAGTTTCCAATGAACTTTCCTTTCGAAAACTGAATTTCTAGAGAAATGATTTTCGAAATACTATTTTCTTTTGGAAATTTTTCTCCAGCTGTATAAATGATCAAGCACCACTTAATTACAGAAATGAAGATTAATATTTATTCATTACGATATATTTAGCTGGCATTTATACTAGGTTTATCTACTTTTTTTCGCTTCTGCGTTCTTCCAATCCTTTGCATTTATGCAACTCGTTTTGGCTTATGAAATAGTTTTTGCGTAATTTTGAGTGAAATTTATCGCTCTCAATTTGAATTTAGAATACTTGTGAAAAGAAGGAAATAAAATACCGATAAATGAGTTGAGTTCATTCAATTCGCAGGTATCTACTTCTTTGCGCCAATCGAGACAGGGTATTCTCAATTAGTTGCGAATATTTGTCCATATTTCGTCTGCCCTGAGCGCTTTGGCTATTTGTTTGTTATATTGTGTAAGTTGGAGAAACAAAAAAAAAATTCTTATATTATGTATTTTAGTTTATAACAGCAAAAAGTTGTTTTTTTTTGCAATGAACTTTCGTTTTTTTTTTGAGATGAAAGTAACGTTTTTGTGATCTGAGCGTTATGTTGAAATAAAGATTGGTATTTC
>JAAVTS010003483.1:0-18986 GCA_022845575.1 Baylisascaris ailuri | reverse complement strand
TCCAGTGCATACAATCAAACACCGTCAGTTGTCGTAAAGTACAACAGTGGATTATGCACGGAAATAAAAAAGCAGATTATCATTAAAAATATGGTCGCTTGACAAGAATAAATTTTACGCATCTCCCATAGGAGTACCAAGGAAAGTAAAGCAGATCAGAGAGTTGGAAAGATGTCTCCATGGAGGGTCAAGCACCGCCTCTCATGAATTTTCGTAAGCAAAGTAGTTTAACAGGTTTTTTCTGATCAGAGACTCGCTTCTGTCACTGTTACGCATATTTCTTGATACAAGCAACACCGCCCATGATTTGATCTTAATCGTGCATAGCCTATGATGAGAATCAAGCATGAAGACGAGGGTGAACACTGCATAAGTTTGTGTCGTTACTTAGGAACAATCCTCTAGCAAGAAAGCATCGCAGAAATTTTCGAAATATTTCCGTAAACAAATAAGTCCAGATTCGACCACACAGCCTGAATTTGAATAATGCAAAATTCTTTCATCACCGAATATGGTCTCGCAGACATCTGCTGCCAAACGCCATCTAGGGATAAAATCGAAGAAATTAAATTCATTTCAAAAAATGACTCACCTATTGCATAGAAATATCATATCGTTTTCGGGAAAGTACTTGCACTGAGATGCTTGTTTCACCCATACTTTCATATCGAATGTCACGTCACCGTGGCATGCTGAGGAGCCAACGTTAGGATCACCTCCAGCTGGCACTCCGGTTGTTTCCATGGTTTTCATCATTCTAGCACTCTGAAAGTTTGCAAGGAACGCTTCAATTTGCAACTTCATCAATCACCAGAAGTATTCGCATGTGTCATGAAATAGGGAACAGCATAACGGCTGTTTAGTCAAAAATTTGTCCTTGAAAAGGGCTGTGATCCTGCACTCAACTACCCCTAGTGTGGAAGTGCGTTCTCCACGATTCACGGGAAAAGAGTACAGAAATGGGGGTACGGAGTGCAAAGTTGACAGAAAGTGCACTCATGGACTCCGTCAAAACGCTGCACACAATGCTTTGCATTACCCACTGCAACCGTTTTACTCCTTGTGCCTCACATTTGTCGAACAAATTCCTTTGTTCGTCGTTCTTGTCTCTTCATTTTTAAATGTTAGTTATGCTAAAAATTGGTTGATCCATGTCTAAAGAAGTGCAATCCCCTATATCTTGGAGTTCGAGCCAAGTACTTGCTCCATTTTTCGTTCCCTTAGGCCAGTAGTTGTACGGCATGGTTCAGTTCACACCATTTGGCGTCCTGGTGATGTAAGGCATGGGGATCACCAAAACGAAGAGCCTATCTAGTCATTGTATATAATTAAGCAGGAAATAGACAGACCAGACTACGATCACAATGTGCTTCCTACCTTGGTGCTACAGTGAACGGGATGGCAGGAGGAATCTGGACCTGATGAGCACGTTGGTCCCATAGCATTATTCATTAACAAACAAAATTTACTCAACGAACACGTTAATATGCAATTAGAATTCCCGTTGCAACCGAATGGNNNTGTCACAACCGTTTACATCGCCTATACAAATCCTTCATAAAAGATTCGTTTTTTCTTGCTCCAACCGGTGTAGGAGGAAAATCCGACCAGCGTTTAATACCGGAATATTTTTTCTGCCTTCAAACAAATACCAAAGACCCTTAAAATTTATTGAATCAACTAGATATGTTGTATATGGGATTCTCCTTTAGCTGAAATTGCTAGAGAGACAAAAAAACTTGCGCACATACGTACACGCAGACACGAACGACATCGTTATAAAACGCTGTTGTAAAGCAGAGATCAAAACTGAATAAATAAAAAGCGATGAATAAAACTAGCAAACACCGCTGCAAACACAACCAACAATAGCAGCAAAGAGACTGACCAGCTTCTGATTCGGAGAGAAGAAGCACTAACTGTTTGCCACGATTCACTCTGATAACTCGAAATTTGCATGCCGGTAATGAGTGCGAATATGCGAAGTGATATAACGAGTATGCAAAGTGGTCACTTGCTCGCACTTCATAGAGCACGCCAACAAACATTAGCGAACACTTCTTTAGAGTTGAAGTCGTTAATGCAGCTATCGAAATCCCAAATGAACATTCACGAAAGATTCAGAGAAATTTGCATATTTTCGGAGAAATTTTAATACGATTTCGGGCATTTTTGCTCGAATAAAATAAGATTTAATTGTCTCTCTGCGGCAATGATATGCAACGCAGCATAAAACAGAAGAGCTATAGCGGAATTCTAGAAAAATTAAAGAACCCTATACATCATAACAATATTCAACATCTTCCAGCAATATATAACAAAAATAAGTAACATTTGTGTTTATACAAGAGTGATGAATGGAAGCCATAAGCGAATGGGATATTATGTTTATGCACAATGTACCTTATTTAATCTGAGGCAGTTAATAAAGTGACTCGATGCAGCGTAAGTGATAACTCTAGCGATCATATTGGGCAAAAAACAGCCTTCACCTTCCTCATGCGTAGTACATCACTTCATCAGTTATTATGTCGCAGCGTATCAATACGCATCTTGCACTCGCAAAGCTTAATGTTGGTAACACCTTGTCGACGCGCATGTATCCCATGATTTCCGTTCGGTAGTTTCAAAGTCGAAAATCACAAAGTGTGTTGCTTGTTGTTATATTCCCCAGCTGTTGGGAGAGAGATAATGCGGAGCTCAATTTCGTTAACACACTGTCTGACATCGTTTTTTCTTCCCCTCCTTATAAAACCTCTCGAACGGTAGCTCGTCGTCGAGAATTACACCATTTTTTAGAACAATTTCCCACTTTAATTCCATTGATCAGAATTGTTTTTAGTGTGCTGAATTCACTAATCAGTATGATGTGTTTGTTGCTCATTTAGTGCTTAGTACCCGTATCCGACAATGTCAAGATATCGTCTTCACCACACCTGTTGACATGCGGCTTGGGTATTTACTTTTCCTGTTGGATCCTCTTTTTTCTTATTGTTCCTCGAGTTATCGCTATCTCCTTCTCAATAGTAGGAGTCGTAATTTATATTTTGATGGGCAACATCCGATTTGGCCTAGAAAAGTGCTGCTTGCTGTAGACTTCATACAAAGATCAAGCTTATTGTTGTCAACTTGCTGGTCGATTCTCTTATAAATTCTTCAAGAAAAGGTGTTCTATTCTGCCAATGAACGAACGATGAAAGGGAATATTCAGTTTTCCGGTATTGGAGAGAAGGTATTAAATTTAGGTAAACCTATACTTTGTCGTCCAATCGCATGATAGCCAATTACAGCACAGCACCGTATGACGTCATTCGTGCCACTCCATTCTCGCTGCATCGATATCGACCTGAACTTCAGCATTCCCAATTACCGGTCTTGGGACCTCATACCGAGAAAACGAAACTGTACGATAATTTGCCGGACCACTCGTTCAGCTTGCTGCAGCATCTAGTGGCTAATAATCGGATCAAGCCGTGACCAGCGGACATCTGGTACAGCTGCGATGCATGTGCCTCCAGAAGTAGCAACCCTAACAAGCCATTTTGGGTATCTCCTCCCCCGGTGCAGTGAAAAAAGTCGTCGTCTTTGCAATGCCAAGCGCTGATATTTTTTAGGCAGTTGCGATTTTGTGTGTTTTGCAGCACTGTTGCTTATGATGTATTGTTTTCGATCCTTTTTCTTGTTGTTTCTTCATAGACGATATTCGAACTCGGTGTATAACCACAGAACGTGGTTTTCCTTACCACGATTTCTTGCATATAAACGAATCTTATGTCGGTAGTCGTATGTTATGAGAAGACAAATATGCACGTTATGTCGCAAACTATCTGTCTTCTTTAGGCGTTCACTGTCGGTGTGCCGCATGGGTCTTGCAGAAATTTCCTACCACCAAATCAGGTAACTCTGAAGCAAACGCCAACACATAATACCTCTCGTCGAAATGTTTACGTACAATCGCGGCATCATCTATTATTATAAACGATAGTTCCATGAAAGATATAATCGAAAGGTATACTCTGCATAGAGTGTACAGCAAACTTCGTTTAGGATGCATCACACTATGAATCAATTCTGGCCAGCAGCAATAAAAAAACGCGTCGTATAGTCAACATAGAACATAGCATTCGAGGGCTTCATCACCAAGTGAAAGATAAGCACCAGAAATAAAAACTTATTAGTCCTTTGTGTTAAGCACGCAGTAGCTATCAAATATCAACAACATTTAGAAACAAACAGAGTGAGTGATACTGGCACGTGGGGATCGACGGGTCAAGACGGATACCACCCCTTTATCCAATTATGCTCCGAATCTGTTTCGCATTGTTTTGACCGACAATATAAATAAGGTCACACCTCCCTGGGCGAAACCGTTTGAGTATGTGGTTTCTGAAATTGACTAGTTGATGATGAAAGTACGTCGTCTTCGGTAGTCCAAAGTCGCAATTTTTCGAAAAGTGCCCGGGAAGAGCCAGAAAGGAATATAGCCCAAAGACCGTGTCTCCTACGATGGTACTGCCAACTTGTATACAACAGGACACTACCTNTCCTACGATGGTACTGCCAACTTGTATACAGTAGGACACTACCCCATTTAAAGTAAACATACAAATTGGAAACATAATAGCATTGTAAACACTCGTCAGGCACACGTACAAAAACAGATAATAAATGCATAATAAATGCATTTAATAAAACAACGGTCCAATTACCCAGTAAAACAGCAAAAGAATTATTAAACACCAGCGCACTTTGCAATTTTCTTTTCAATTTTAATGTTTTAATATTCTAAGATCGTAGTACTGTCATATGAGTATAATACATTTCACCGCAATCAGCAACTCTCTGCAATCATGCTTAAAAGAATCTGTCACTATCGCAGCACTAACAGTCGTTGTTTCGCAGCTAGCCTCTTGGATTTCAAGGGACAAAGATGCGATATTCCGTCTGCTCGGTCACTTCAATCAAGGTATCCTCATCACCACTTCAACCGCTTGAAATGCTTGCAACTGCCGAAACGTAGCTGCGAAATGTGGCCCATTAAAATAAAAAGACAAAAAACACAGCGCTAAAAACCGTACTGTTAATTCAAGGTCCATCGCTCCTGCTAGACATCTCGCGAAATGATGTAGAAACCCTTCCTAGGAAGAAAAAATAATAGGAAATAAAATAAGGAATTTTCAACATCGCATGAAAAAACATTTAAGAAAGCGGTATAAAAAGAACATGAACCACAGATCTGCAGTCCCAGAAAACAAATGAAACAGCAAAATCCAGCTGAATATCCCCATCACAGAGACAACATTTCGAAGAAAACAACCAACCACATCACAACTTATGAAAATAAAAAAAAAGAGAATCACTTAGCCTACTATCATCATAGCCCAATATCGTGATTTTGTGAGGTTGCGGAATATGAACAATCGAAAATTTTATAAGAGAGAAAGAGGGCATTGCAAACAGTGAATGCGGAGGGGATTCATTTTCGTGTATTTCGCGGATAGCGCACACATCGGATGAATGAGTCAAAACTGTTTTGCGCGATGAGAGGGGGGAGGGGAGGGGAAGAGGGAACCATCCAACGTATCCTTTCTGAAAAAGCAAGAAATTATGGAAGCAAATATATATGACAGCACGAAAACATAATAAGAGGAAAATGAGAAAGAATACAATCAAAACAAATTATTCTTGTTGTTATTATTATTAGACGATAAGTGATAAACGCGATCGCTAATCAAAGAAACAAAAACGCTTTTAACAAACAAAAAAGTTAATATCATTATTAGTAGCAACGGATGCAAAAGGTTAACACAATAGAAATTAGTATATATGTGATAACACTTTGTGCGAATGAATGAATTTGATTGATTAGTTCATTGCACTGAATGTGCAAAAAGAAATAAAAACTCGTAATGAAGATCGAAAACATGTGCTATTCTAGTCATCCAGAAGTATTTACATATAGCAAGTACGATATGTAGTGTGGTGAACCGAAAAAAGGGAATTTTGAATGACGTAATTTCCACNCCGAATGCGAAATTAATTTCTGCATCGAAAAAGTAAACTTAAATGATAATCAACGCCGTCATGTGACAATGAAAGATTCTCTAAAGTATTCGCTGTTCATAGAAGCGATCATCTAAACTGTTGCTAACAAATTTTTTATATAAGAAAAAAGTTATTATTATTATTATTCAAATCAACCATAAATGCATAATGCTGCTGAAGTGTTGAACGTGAGGCTATAGAAACGGGATGACGATTCCTGATGCCAACAAGACGATATGTCGAATTATACAATGGATGCAATTTTCGGTGAAAAATTACGCAGATAGCCACTGATCTCAGCAAAGGATATGCGTTGCGATTTATCAACGTTGAGGCAACGGCCAATCAGAGGTATCAGAGATTTGCAGATAATATCGTCACTGAAACAAATGTGATTTGTAACTTTTAGCTTGAATGGAGTTTGTCGAATAAACAAGCTTTTAGAGGGCAGCCACCTCGAGCAATATGTACATCCGACTGCCATACCCATCGTTTCCACCTTGCTTATTTCCAAGATTCCTTGCTTAGAACGGAACAACCAATTACATGGAAAATGTGAGAATTAGACCATGAACACTGAATCGGATCTTAAGTATAGGTGAACGTATAAACTAGCTCGTTCGTATATAGACCGGATTTTGCATCACATTGAAATTTCCATCCGGTCACAGGTTAGAGCACTACCAATATAATCGCACCAGCCATCATTTTGTGTGGCTTACCCGCTGGAACTATTTTCAGGTTAACTAAGCGAATGCACAAACATAATATACATAAATATGAAAATGCATGGGAAGAACCTGAACATCAAATATCGGTCCAGCTGAGGCGAAGCAAGCTAACGCAAAACAACCTGTTCAATAGAACTGCATGAAATCTAGGTAGAATAGGAAAAAAGACTCCGTCACCTAAACAAAACGAATGGAACGCAAACTCCTTGTTTTATGAGAATGCAAAATGAACCCCCTTTGCAGATTCATTTTGATACATCTTGTTATGGTAAACAATTCAAAAAACAAATTCTTTGCTCGAGGTTTCGTTTCCTAATGTACATCGCTGTCTATATGCATGATTAGGCCGCTCTACCATGCTGACATAAAACCAACAACGAAGTGAATCCAGTGGAAAGGCGCGAAAGGTATTGTTGGATATCATCTCGTGGACGATATACCTCATTGCGCTGCACGAGCACACCTAGATCATCACCGAAAGTAATCAGCTCGATAAGCAGACAGCCGAATTCCCACCTGAAATTCAAACGATGCAACGACGAAAAAGGACAACATTTACACCTCCTTTCTCCATAACCAAATTGTATCTCAGTTTCATGTAATGGCCCCGACAATAAAGAAAGGAATAATAAGAGCGAAAAGAAATAGGCTCTTCGTAAGAATTACTTTGCTCTCTTTCTATTGACATTCGCCATTCACAGCCCAGTCAGAATACTAAATGAATAGGGATAGAAAATAATAATTAAGCTCATTATGAGAAAAATCAGACGAAGACGAGATGAATGCATATAAAATAAGGTAAAGTGCAATCCTTAATGTTGGATATATGCTACGTACAGACATATATAATAACAAAAAGGGAAAACACATCGCCTCATCTGCACGATATATCTTTATCGCAACAATACACTAAACGTCAAATAAGCACTTACACGATTTTGCTCTTGAAGTCAAAGAAAAATGATTAAATATTAAGGTCCGAATTAGGAACTGATAGGCGGAAAATATCGGCGCATTTGTCTATGATAATAAACTGGACTTACACATCGCCTTTTAGACCATACGTATTGTGCAACCAAAATTCATAAGGAAGCCATTTGTAAGGTACAAAACACTTTCGCTTCAGAATCACTTCATCGGCATCACCAAGAGGAACACATAGCCCTTAAACGATTTGAAGATAAAATAACTGCGACACAATCGCTTAAATAAAATTATATACAACAACAGAGTAACGTCATGTATTGGAGATAAAAGCACGCAGTATACTCTTGAGTACTGAATCAGGAAAAGACTACCGAGGAAAGTTCATAACCCAAAAACAACGAAGATTGGATAGACTCGAAGAATGGAGTGAAATGTTTGTTTCGAAATATATGAAGCCACGTTTTGCGGAAACTTTGGGTGAGAAAGAGCCTTGTAGAGGAGTACAGCACTCTGAGGCACAACGAAAATGTTGATACTTATTCGGTCAATCTTGCCTCGTCCAGTATACATTATCCACCTGCGGTATTTGTGCTAAAAATTGGTATTCTCCGAGTGTTCGGATTCTAAAACAAATATTGCAGTAGAAAAACAACTGCTTCCGATCCTTATAACGGAAACTAAACGAATTTGAATAAATTTCCTTTGAGAATGATGTTTTTTAGGTCCCTAGATTGAATAAAAAAGAACGTCTCCCGATAAGACAGAAATGGGGAAACCCTATGGCGAAGAAAGATTCTGAGCAGCGTTCCTTGCAAAATTCCCTCTTTCCATTTCCAGCAGAGCAAAGTCATTTGAAATATAATTGGGATCCCACCCTACGACCTACCTTCCCACATGATTTGCCACTCTTCAACATTCTCCCTGCCAACAGCCTTCTGTAGAAAGGTGTATGAAGCAAAATAAACATCTCTGATTTCTTGTATCTCTCTAAAACGCCGAGAAAAATCAACAATGTAAGGTTCCTAATATATGACTGTTTTAGCTCACTGTCGAGGAAAAACGTCAGCGTTTAACGTGCGGAAGATCGCACTGAGTTTCGATATGCTCTCGTTCGATACATAACCAATATATTTTAACATAGTCCTCAACGACCAACCCACTTTAACAACGCATCTCAGTATGCTTTAACTGGTACTTTAAGAAAGCCATAAATAAAACTTAGTAGTGGCGAAAGCATAATGGATTCGACTAAAAGTACTAAATATCAGAAATATATTTTCTATCTGCAGATGCAACAACTGTCAAAATTTCAAACACTTTCGCCATTCACAAAAAAGGTGGTATAGATCGATAAGCCCCTCATTTTTAATGTTGCATATAGCACTTAAAGAGTTCACGATGCGCGTTGCCCTTTCACCTACGTTCGCTAACAGTTCAATATAAAAACAACACTACAGAAACGTACCAAAGTCAGCGATCTTGGCGGTCTGGTAGTGTACCAGGCCGAAAGGATCGATCAAGACACATTTTGATAGTACAATGTTACGCGCTGCGATGTCTCGATGCACATAGCGTCGCGAGCTTATGTATTCTTGAAATACTTCTAACGTAAGATGCAGGTTCCTTCTCGTTACCTCTTTTCAAAAACTCCATCTTCTTATATCCTCTTTCCGAGAGATTTCTGGCACAAAAGGAGTACTGATATTTGTATACTTCATATAAAAATAGAGACCAATTATATTCCCAGCAATTTACCTGACATAACAGAATGAGCCACTTCAAAACGATGAGTTAATACTCAAAAAGGGTCCCAATAATACGATTTACTGGGGTATATTTTTCATATGGGAGATGGATTAGAAGGAGCGTGAAGGAGGAGTTCTAATGCAAAACAGCCGATAATGGAACCAAATATTTGAAGGATTATTAGTACAGCATTAGTGACAACGATTCTCCGTGAAAAAGCTCAAACCTTTGTGATTTATTTTGACGATTGGCTAAGCACATGTTGCAGGAATAGAAATAAAACAGCAGCAAATATAAGGCGTTTTGGGAACCCAGTGGCTTCCCCTACTGGTCTTGTTACGCCACCATTTACTTCTATGATGAATAGTAATCAATAATTACAGTAGTAATCGATTAACACTGTCTTCATTTGTTTTGTCCCCATTAAATCCAGAATTGATTCCAGTCGAATTTTTTGACTCTGTTAACTTTATTAGCAGCACAGGCGGAGACAACTGTACTTTATTCAGGGAAGAGATACCAATTTCATGACTTCCATTAAGAATAGTAACCATGACCGTTAACACATGACTTGCACTAGTGATGATAAACAAGACACCCCATTCAGCGGTAGTAGATGCATCCTAAATTTGCTTCACATTAATATTACAGTCGAATAGAACGATCAGGCGTCACGACCCTCTACCATATAGGCGCACTGGTATTGGAATCATGAACCATACGACTGTTGATAGATAAAACAGTCGAAAAGTTTATAAATGGCAGAATACTAACCATAGCAAGTGAAACTTGTAGGGCGAACTTCAACAGATCCATTATAAGTCGCATTCGCCAGTCGCCCACTGCCAAACGCTCATTCGGAAATTCGACATTCTTAAACATCATTCAACTGTATGAAATCTTCTGAAGTAATTTCAAAATGACAATGTCAAAGATATGCTACGATGATTAATCGTTAATGCAAGTGTAGTCTAATAGTTATATCGTTTATAACAGAAAACTTAAAATTGCGAGAAAAGATTTTGCATTTGAATTGCAATTTTTGCGACGCACACGCTTCAGCCGATCCACCCACCACAAAATGACCATATTGCGTATTCATCGAAAAATGAGAACGACACATCAGTATATAATTACATAAAAATAAAACCTCCATCTTAATGATCTTATTTCTTTCTTACTCCACTGATACGTCACCAGTACTCTAGAAAGCAACTTTGCATAATAAGTGGCCTGACCGTACAACGGCAGAAAGGATAAGAACGGTGAGATTAGAAAAAAGGTGATTCCATCCTACAAAACGAAAAAACGAAAGAACCACCTCCAAAATCCCTTCCCAAATAAGTATTGTTAAGTGAGTGAACCCAAAGCCTTGAAGAGTGAGCCAACAGCCGAAATGTAGCAGAAAGTTCTCCCATTCGCTTTAATCACCTCAATTCACAATAAGGATTATAATGAATTTCTGCGGGGCAGCAATACTTTTCTATAAATTTTCAATTCGTTTAACGCTCCCAACGAGTGCAGTGAATGAACCCTTGATACGGAAGCTTACGAAAGATAACAGCGATTATTTCGCTAAGATTTCAAGGATAAACAGCTAGAAGTCGGATACTATGCACCCACTTTAATCGTCATAAAAATATCAAACCGCTATTATAAAATCTTCATGGCAGTAAATTTAAGTACAGGCGATGTCTTTCTGTTAAGCACGCTAACAACCCCAGAGCTTCTACAAAACAGCTGCAATTTCACAAGCAAAGTTTGATAGGATAAGTGAATGATCTTAGCCTCTGTGGGTAGTGACTCCAATGTCACATATTTTCACTTATGTTGCACTTCTAAAATAGTAATTACTGTTGACCATTTAAGTGACCATCTCAGATTTATTCAACATGAACTGGGAATGCATTAGTGAGACTTCTTTCTTCTAAGTGTTTTGTGCAGCCAAAAATCGTTTCTTTCTCCCCCAAATTCTGATNCAAATTCTGGCCATTGCCTTGTTCTGCTGGTAAGTTCGCATCTGAAAATCAATGCCCTTGGCGTATCAGTCTTATACATTGTGGAATTGGTCAATGCGATATAATACTGTCACTTAGTGAGAAACAGACACCTCAAATATTTCAGCGTTAGCGAATTTATTCGCCGTGAGACAAAAAAGAATTATTATCAGTTAATTACTTCATTGTAAAAGCGAACGTAAATGACGAAAACATCAAAGAACACAATAACGCATTTTCTATGGAGCAAATTTCAGTTTTTTGGATGCTAACTTAGTGAAGTAGGCGAATTGCTAGAAATTCTTAGCCAATGCAACGATGACACAATGGCATTATTTGCTAAAAGAATTTCCTTCCAAAGATAATGAGAGGAACACCTATGCAGGTATCCNAGAATTTTCTTTCAAAGATAATAAGAGGAACACCTATTCAGGCATCTCGAAAAGCACTTTCATCGTTTGAAAACGCTAGTTTAACTATAAAGAAATCAACTAACAGCAATCCTCTGTATCGGTCTATAGATATCGGTACTATCTTTGGCCAGTTGCCGGGTTCGATCATAAATTCGTTTCAGAAGGCACTTCAGGTCACCACGTTCACAACATTCGTACATCAGCCCCTATAGCTGCAAATATAAACATCCTCTCATACTTCATATATTATCACATCAATCGCATCATCAATAGGATACCGTCTGATCTGGACGATGAGTCTTTTGAAATGTGCCACAGAAAAACAAACAAATCTCTTGCAAAAATCTTCAACGAAAGATTTGTTTGTTTTTCTCTTCGATCGGTGTGAAATCAGGGAACAATCGATAAAGAATGCATATAAACTTTTTTGGCATTATGTTTGCAACCTTTTTGAAGTTGTCATCAGCGTGAAATACAGTAGAAGAGCACACACTATGTGTAAAACGCACATAACAAATCTCATAATTTAAGCTTCAGTTATTCCCGGGTCAGAGCAATCACGTAGAAAGACAATCAGAAATGCGTAGTTGAAGGCAAGATGCTGCCATAGTGTTCCTCATCGAAGCAATTTTGTAATAGAGTATTAGAAAAATTCGACGCAATCAAAACGCTTCACTAGAAAATAACTTCCAAACGAAGCGAATTGCATCAAGGCAAATTTAACGCAATTAAATTCAAAAACTGCAACTTCATAATGGATGCTCATTAACCACTTAACTCAACACCCATTCAGCAAGCATGTAAAGCACAACGCAACTTCTTTCTAGCATTACCTCCATTTACATTCTCTAATATTACTTTTGCAGCCTTTCCGAACGTGTGGAAAACCCACGAGTAACTTCGAGGTCCACAAANGCTCATTAACCACTTAACTCAACACCCATTCAGCAAGCATGTAAAGCACAACGCAACTTCTTTCTAGCATTACCTCCATTTACATTCTCTAATATTACTTTTGCAGCCTTTCCGAACGTGTGGAAAACCCACGAATAACTTCGAGGTCCACAAATATTTAAGTTCATATCGCTGAATCAAATTTGAGACAAGCAAAAGTGAAACCATACAATGTAATGCAACTAGATGCAGAAGAGAAGGAATTATTCCTTTCCATCTCTCGAAATTAGCCCTCGTAAGGAAACGAGGGGAGGATAGGGGGAGGGAGAGAGAGGGAAGAGAAAGACAGAAAGGAAACTTGCTAGTGGCTTGCCTCTATGAAAAAACGAACGACCATGACAAACAGTCCCATAATCCAACAAATGCGGTTCCTTGTCATTTCTAATATAGCCACATGGGACGGAACGGTAAGTTGCTCTGTAAGAACAAAAAATTTCGTTCTTTTTATGTATTACTCAGTTCAAAACAGGCTGCTAGCACAAGTGCATCCGTTGTTTCAATATATGCTTGTCGACGCCCATGTGTCTGGCCTATTTGACGGCTTGCGCTGTGTATTCAACCTTTCATTAATTGAACTAGAATATGGGGTATGGGTGAGCCTCTCATATCACCGTCTCTCCTCCCCTCTTCCCAACTCTCTTGAAGGATGCCAACTAAATATGTACTGCAGAACCTGTAAAGCATGCCTACACTGTCACAGCTTTTGTTGATTTTGTTTGACATCGTTGTTTATGAAGACTGAAAATGGAATTAACGTTCGCTAACCATTCTGNATTTTGTTTGACATCGTTGTTTATGAAGACTGAAAATGGAATTAACGTTCGCTAACCACTCTGTCCACATGCCGGAGAAAATCTGAACGTAAATAGAATATTTTGTCAAAAAGCCTCGAAGTGCCCATCATAAACGCATTTTTTAAAATTGCCTGAATTCAGCAATACCACATTTAAAACCGATTATGCACTCATCAAAAACACCACATTAACAGATATAGGCAATCAGCACTGTTTTCGCCGTTGAAACCAGGAGAAATGAAGCGAGATATAGCATAAAACAACCTTAAGTGAGGCACAGGTTCCGTAACACAGTGCCAAAAGCCCGACAATATGCTTATGGCCCCATGTGCACAGATCCAGAGCTGCTTGTGCTTCTTTGTAGAGATTCCATTTCCTTCTAATACCTCTCGTTCCATCGGAAACTTTAAAGAAGCATGATTCAACGGCTCCTTAACTCCTAAGAAACCAGTACTGTGATTGCAGTAATCTAAAAAGTCATAAAAGATAAACCATAATTAGCCAGCACAGTCATCTTAATATTGTATTTACTAAAAACTTCAAATCTATCCGTAAAATTCGGCGTAAACCCCTTCGACTCGTTGCTTAGTACTTTTATGAGTTATTCAGATTATGATCACTTTTGCTAAACACCTGAAACCTCACTAATAATGTTTAAAAAATAATCATATCGAATTTTGTCATAGAAGAAGGCTGAGAGATGGAACTACTCTCAACATATCTTCGGAAATTCGAATCTGAAAATCGAAAATTTATGTCAAACCAGTGACTCGCACACGTTGATATTTGCTATACAAATTTCCAACTTGAGCACTATCGAAAATGAAGTCACCTCTACTGATGGAGTGGCCAAAGCGTCTGTGATTTAGGAAGTGATAACGTGGCTCGAATGAAGGTAAGGCCGATCGCTTCATATGCCTCATTTGCAGATGTGGTCAAGCGGTAAATGCTGCTTTCGATGGGTGAGAACAAAGTGGTCTAATGCCCTTGTATGCGCCAGTGAATCATTTATGGGGGCGACCTTTCTATTTTTTGGCCTTCAGTTTATGGAAGGAAATATGACTTTCGCATGGGTATTTCAACTTTTCCTTTTCCTTTGCTTTTATGTGTTAGATTCGCGAGCTTTTCTGGAATCAGTCACGCACAAAGAATCATTCGCCAGAGTAGGTAGCCTTAGCCGCCTCACGTTCATGTTCTACGGTGGCACCATACACATATTATACGCATAGATAAGATGTTCAGTCTCGTTAGCCGAACGCAGCAAAATTATTACTATTTTTTCAAATTTCAAGCCTGCGCCCACCCACCGTACGATACGGCGCGAGATTCACCACTTCAAGAGAGTAGTAGGGAAACAGATTTGCGCACTCGATAACCTTTGATTGTTGACATCAGCAGTATACAATGGAAATAGAAAAAGGCTCCGGCCGATGTAGAAGACAGGCAGTGCGTTCATGAAAGTTGCTCTATTTTTAAATCATCTGGGATCTTATTTTGTAGTCGACATGACCTTATGTGATTTATTTCATTATATAATAGGTTGATGAGCAAAATTAAGATCGATCCTGGGGAATCATGGAAGTTGCCACAATACGATCGGAAATTTTTTAGTGCTACCACATAGATCGGAACATGAAAGTAGGTGTAAAAATTGTCCATTTAACTATATGAAACACTCGTGATTTTTCCTTGCTTTGTTGCTTATTTCTTGAGAATTTGCAGATCTTTATATTCTTGACGGTAACGGCTGCTTTTCTTATCCACCTAGTTAACGTTGAGCTATACCTTGTGAGCTCTACTTCAGTTTTGAAGGTAATTGATATTGCTATGAACACGATGCGGAAGGGTAGACATTTTTCGATGTTCACCAAAGTGCCGAATTCAAACGCAGTTAAAATTGCCTGGTTATTTGTATTCGCTCAGATTCGGAATTGTACGGTAGGAATTCGGTTGGGATTGTACGGTAGGGAGAGGCAGGTATGATTGCGTACAGAAAACATATCTGCACAATGCGCTAAATGGTATGAAAATATATTGCTAATTATTGCGCCATGTGTTTTCTTTTCTCAGAACAGTTCCAATAAGTACAAAATGGTGGAAGCTGTAAAGTGCGAGCGCAGACCGATGCAAAAGATTCAAGAAAACAGCGAATAGCAAAAGATTCCTTAAAATCAGATTCATTAGCAAAAATGGTAGAAATAGCGAATAAACCCGGAATTCAAAATCAGTTGGCTGAAAAAAACGAATCACAACTTCAGATGCACATCGAAGTCCTGAAACTCCTCACACGATTCGTAGTTTTCTGAGAGTGCACAGTTCAAATGATTTGATGTTTTTCAAAAATCGCGAGAGCTCCTCGATCTCCAAATCTTTGTTTTAGAAAAAACCTTGAACTTCCTGAAGGGTCCCGATTTTAATCCAGTATTCGTAGACAAGGGGTCATAATATGACCATACTCTCGCGAAAGCACAAGGGTTTGAACAGCAAAGCTTTTTCTGCACCATAAGTAGCTGGTAATTCAAATAGACCAGTTAGTCCCTCCCTTAAACTTGATTTTTTCAAACTAGAGAATCGCTGCTTCGAAACCCGGCAAGTGGCGTAGGCTGACTGGTAGTTTGTTCGCGTTGCGTCGTTCAGGGTGATATTTCAGGCATCTACGTGCCGGGAAAACCACTGCAAGGCTTTACGGCAGGGCGTGATAAGCAAGTACCGTTATTGTTTTGGTCCCCTATCATGCCCTAATAGAACGCACAAGTTTCACGCGGAAATGTCTGATGAAGGCCGACACTTATTCCCGTTTAGGATGTTGTGATACCGACAAGGCGCAGCGTAGCGAGTGCTCTGCAGATAGTGATTTCCAACTTATTCGGTGGTGCAGTTGGACCGAGTTTCGTCGGCATTGTAAGATTTTAAAGATTCAACTAGTGAAACATTGCCTTACCCAGTGAGAGAAACTTTGCTTGAGAATGGTTAACTGAATTGTATATCAGATATTTAGAAGTGTCCTTAGATATGTACTTCAATTTGTGCTAGGATAATTGGAACACTTCGTAAAGTATCAAAGCGGGCTACTAGCATCATTCATTCTTGATTATCGGTGCACTTTTGTGCGTAGAGAAATCGACAGGAAATGTTGGATGGGCACTGCAAATTAAGCTCTCAGGAACAATTTAATGTTGCATGAAAAGTGACCATATGTGCTTGTTTTTAATGATCCAAAAAGTTGTGGGCGAGCTCAAAAACGAAAATTCTTTATCAGTAACGCCGGAAAAGTGGACATAGAACTTTATGTTGAACAAATGAGGAAATTCGTTCTTCGCTGTGTTGGCGAAATTCCTAATTATACCACATAAAACATGAACATTGCTTTCTTCGTGTGAATTATTATAAATCCTGACGGTGGACGCTGTACCTGCTGTTGCCATTGCTGAACTCTCATGCATACTTATCGGAACATCGCACTTCCAGCAGAAGCTAAATAGCAGTGCAACGCCGATTCTCCTTGCGGAAAGCCGGCCTCTTCGTAAGCCTCCAACCCCTTGAGGCCATCCGCGTTTAGTGCAGAAACAGTGTGGGAACTAATAGTTAAGCCATGCAGCGGGCTGAAAGGCGCTACGAACGTTTTTGATGGTAGCGGAGATGGCAGTAAGGCCCATCTCGCATGCCCGCAGTAGCGAACAAGCAATACCAGCGGCTCAAAAAACTGATCGGAAACACAAACTGAGTGAAACTGAATGCACTGGGTGCCTTTCAGTGTGAAAACTTCTCTCGAATCGGAACCTGTAGCATGAGCCTTGCATGCAAATAGCCCAATCCGCAAATTCGTCCATTCCTCAAGCCTTGCAACCGCTCAAAATTGTTCGGTAGAAAAAATAATAAGCTGACCCTTAACAATCTATCTTCTGCATTTACGGCAGAACTCCGTTATCATAGCGGTCGTTGTTGCGACCGTTGCATGCCTCTATGAGACCTTTTAAATCGCACCTTGGTTTTGTGAATTATCCCTCGATTTTATTTGTGCACTAGGTGCATAAGCCATGGCCGTGCATGTTTTTTTCTCAAAGTCTCTTATGTTGCCTCTCTTTGACTGTTCTATGCTTCTCACATATATTTAAAAAGTAGCTGTGAAATACCATTGGTTAGAATGGTATCTCTAGGGCAGCATAGAAGATTTTTTTGGACAAAGATAAAAGAAATGATTGGTTTGGGAAATGCGATGACGAAATTTCTTTCCGACAGGAAAGAGCAGGAAAAGAAAGATTTATCCACAGAATTTGTTTTCTGTATAAAAAGAAGGCTCAGGCCTTCCAGTAACGTCGCTTGAACAATAATATTTTCAGCACGCTCAATTCGCATGAAGAAGTGGGAAGGAAGAAGAAATTACTCTAATAAAAAGACTCAGAATTCCTCTACAAAGCACCTTATGTAATCCGCTTAGTGCCCCTGTTCACTGTTCAAGGTGGTTGTCGAAGTTTTCGACACGTACGTTATGTGTGNCACGTACGTTATGTGTATAACAGTTGTCGATGAAATGCACTTAATCTGCATCAAACAGTTAGCATCGCATACCTGCAGCTCCTTGAAGATTCGGCACAACAGGCACTTACTCAGAAAAAGATATGCGTTTGTCAGTCCTTTGTTCGCCAACCGCAACAGTTAGCGAGCAACCAATTCTACTCCCTTCCAGATATTCCACCATAGTTTATTTAGGTGTCAGACGCGATTCGGGGTTCCGATAATAGACCGTTTGCTCGTTTCAATGGTGTTCTCAAAGCGTTCTATATTCTAAACTGTGTTCTCCTAATCAGCGGATTATGCTTCTCACTTGCTGCACTATTTTTCAGTCGTGATCATATCAATTTCAGGAAGAAGATGGGTAAGAGTTCCTTCCTCTCATCCTGAAGCCTGAATCGACTTGATTTCGTACTCTCTCTCACTATTTGCAAACGCCTTTCAACATTGCCTCAGAAAACGTGAGTGTGGTCATATGAGCAGCATCGAATGTAAGGAAGGACTTTTGGTGCAAGTTGTGTGGAGTGTTTGGTCCTCCCTTCACGGAAGGCCTAAGAGGAAGAGAAATTCTAGTATCACTCACAACCAGGCTGCTTATAGCTGACGTAAGCCTAAAGCTCATTATGGCTTATAATCAAGTAGAGCACACCTTGCGCCAATTTTTCTATGTGGGATAACGAATGAATGTGAACCGGTCCACACTGCAATATCATCCTGAACACTTTTTCCCTTAACCAATCGAATTTTCACATGTTCCTTGCGGCTGCCTCGGAACTCAGTGACGACAAAGTATTTCCATATTCTTACTCAACAACATAGCGTGCATTAGAAACAATTTTCTACCATTTGCTGGGTGGAAGGGCACTG